>MU225501.1:94088-106772 GCA_018584345.1 Thuja plicata | reverse complement strand
TAATAATTAATAAGATTTTTTTAAAAAAACTCATACAAAAGTGAGCAACTGAATGTACTTCATTGGTGTACTAACAAAAGCACAAAGTAGTTGTATGTTCTATGTATGCAGTGCCTAGAGACAAAAATAAGAGTTCGGGCATTACAGAGCGTCAAAGACTCATCAGACTAAATTATAACATTGTATCTGCATTATGTAAAATGAGGAATGTCTCATTCAAGTTGTAACACTGTATCTGCATTATGTAAAATGAGGAATGCCTCATTCAAGTTGTAACACTGTATCTACATTATGTAAAATGAGGAATGCCTCATTCAAGTTGTAATTTTATATCATGTCATGACTTTGTGGGGCTAGACCAGAGGTTTTCTCCACCCAGCTTTTTCCTACCGGTGCTCCTATTGAGCTGGGTTGGCAACATTTTGTAAAAAATAAATAATCAAATAAATGACTTGTTTATAAATTTGTGTATTTTGGGTCTACATATTTTATAAATTTGTATAGGATTTTTTTTTTAATAAAAAAGTTATATAGAATGTTAAAATTTTTATAAACTTATAAACATAATTTTATTTCAAAATATTATAAATATTAAAAATCGCATACAAATGAAATAAAATAAGCATTCAAAAACAAAATAAAATATTATAATATTATTTTATTGCAAAAATAAAATAAATATTCAAAAACAAAATAAAATATTATAATATTATTTTATTGCAAAAATAAAATAAATATTCAAAAACACGAACAAAATGTGAAAAGCATCATAACATTTGAAAAAATCACAAATTGTTATAAAGAAATTAAAAAAAAATTCTCATTCAGTGCATATTCCAATTCCAAAATGCGGCACACAAACGCGGAAAATACATCTTCTCGGTCATCTTCCAGGTGCGTCCAAACGGGTCAAACACATATTCCGGGTATCATTTTGAGGATATGATATTCCAAAATTGCAGCATATTCCAGAATTGACTATATCCGGCATTCTGTATGCCTGCGTCCAAACGGGCCCTTAAGGATTTCAATAGTGACATTTCAGTTATGATACAGTCTATGCGAGGACATACCTTACCTAATGCTTATGATGTTGTTGTTAGAGCTGAGAATAGCCTGATTCAAGCTGGAAAGTTACCTCCAAGGCCTCCAATGCCATATTGTGCAGAAATATAGCAAGTGGTACCAACTGTTATACCACCTATAGCTTCTATTCCACCCGTACTAGTACTAAATATGCAAGTTGCGAATTATGGTAAAAGAGTTGGTCAAGCATATAATTGTGCACCTCTGAGTACTTCCAAGGAGATGGTAGTTGTTCCTCAAAATAACTATATGCAAGAAGCAAAATATTGTAACACATGTAATGATGCTCATTTTTGGTTAGATTGTCCTCATGTACTCGAGGCTAGAAGGCATGATGTTCTGAAGGGACAACAGGTTAATATCCAAACAGAGGTACAGTATGATTAAACACAAACACAAACACAAGGTAATCCTGATGTTGCTTTGGTCAATTTTAATGATGATGACACTATTTTAGGAGTAGGTTTTAACTCAAACCAAGTATGGAGACATATAGCAGCAAGAACAAGGTCAAAAATGAAGGCTGGAAATGATCAACAACAAGATGATAAGGTTCAACAACCTACTATTACAATACAACAGTAGACAAATACAACCAAGCAGCATGAACAAGCTCAAAAACGAGAAAAACAACCATTACAAACAATAAATGAGCCTGATGTTTTAAACAACACCAAAAGGTTAGTGTTCAGAACTTTAATATTGTGGATCACTTAAAAAAGACACATGTTCCCTTGTCTATGTGGGATGTTTTGGCTCTTCCAGGCCAAAGAGACATGTTACAAGAAGCATTACAATCACTTACATTATCTGATGAGGTTTTATCTCAACAAACCCCTAAGGTTTTGATGGTTGTAAGTAATAGCACATCCTAGGAACAATCTAAGCTGATCAAACCTCCTCCATTTTATGTTACTATCATTATAGGAAAGCACCTAGTTCACAATTGTATGATTGATTCTGGTGCTACTAGCTTGGTTATGCCAAAGAAAATTGTAGACTAGATAGGTCTTAAGTATGAACCACTTGAAAGAGAGGTGGTCAAGTTAGACAGAACATCAGTTGCAACTATGGGGGTTATAAGGAATCTAGATTTGACATTGCATGCTTTTCCTAGTTTTTTAGTACCTATGGATGTCTATGTTATTGATTTGCCTCCTAACTTCTCTATATGTTTGTCACGAGAGTTTACTACCAATATAGGAGGTTACTTGTTTTCATATTGGACTCATATGCTTTTTCATACTAGGTACGATACCAAGGTGACCATTAAATTAGAACCTATTGCAAAATTATGTGTTGAACATCATATTTCTAATGTTGTAACTGAATTAGCAATTGTGTCATTTGATGAACAGAAAATATCTGATGTTTGTGAGGCTCAAACATAAATAGTTAATTTTCCAGATGTGTTGTTAGATGATTGGGCTGCTAAAAATATTGGAATTTCTGATCAATAGATTGAACAACCAAGTTTGGGTAACTATGTTATCCATGAGATTTTTGATTTCCTACCAGCTGATGTAAAAGTGCAGAATTAAATTCAGAACAATAATCTAGCATTGTCTGGAAGCTATTTTTTTATGGTTCACACAGCAAGATAGGTGCAAGGGGAGGTTTTATGCTAGTTTCACCAGCAAATAATAGGTATTATGCTTCTTTCAAATTCACTTTTAGCTATACTAATAATGTTGTTTAGTATGAAGCCCTCATAAATGGATTAAAGTGGGCTATTAAGAGATGTATCAACTATTTGCAAGTTTATGGTGATTCAGAACTAAGATTTTCGTGACGTAAACAGAGATTCATTAAAGGATAAACATCCTTTTCCTTCAATGGAACAAATTTTCCAGGTTGTTACAGGTTCAGAATGCTTTTCATTGCTTGATGGTTTCTCTAGTTACAACCAAATTTTGGTGAAGGAAGAGGATAGATTCAAAACTACATTTACTACCAAATGGGGAACTATAGCTTATTAGAAGATGCCATTTGGCTTATCTAATGTAGGTGCAACATTTCAGAACGTTATGGACAAGGCCTTCATAAACTTAATGTACAAGTTTGTACTTGTTTATCTTGATGATATTACTATTTTCTAAAAGATTGTTTTAGACCACTTTCATCATTTAAGAATTATCTTTGAGAGATGTAGAGAATATGGTATTTCTTTAAATCCCAAGAAAAGTATATTTTCTATCCATGAAGGTAAATTGCTAGGATTTATTGTTTCAAAAGAGGGTATCACTATTGAACCCAAAAGACTAAGTGTTATCCTTGCCTTACCACTTCCTGCTCACAAAAAGGGTCTTCAAAGTTTCTTGAGAAGAATCAACTTTGTAAGAAGATTTATTCCAGACATTGCTGAATTACTAATATCATTAACAACCATGCTAAAAAAAATATTGTTTTCAAATGGACCAAAGAAGGAAAACATAGCTTTGAATTAATTTAGGAAGCATCAACTACTGCCCCTACCTTGCTAAATCCTGATTTTTTAAAGGATCTCATTTTGTATGCATATGAGAATGTTGATAGCATTGCTTCCATGTTAGTTCAGAAGAATGACATAGGTTTTGAACAACCAATAGTGTGTTTTAGTCAAGGAGTTAAATACTTTGAACTTCACTATTCATTTGTTGAAAAACATGTACTTGCTATGATTAGAAGTTTGAAGAAATTCAGGCATATGCTTTCTAACAATAAAATAAGACTATGGTTGCACATCCTTCTATTAAGGAGTTTTTTCTGAATAAGGATTTCAACACCAAGAGAGCTAGATGGATCACAAACACAATGGAGTATGACATTGAGATTAAAGTTACAAAGCTGGTAAGAGGTAGGGGTTTATGTGAACAGTTAGTTGGAAATGGAGATAACACTCCAAAAGATTATTTTGAAATAGTTTTCGTTTTAGAGGATAATGAGAAAATTGTTGTCCCAGGTTTAGAGAATGATTGGGTGACTGATATGGTTGTTTTCTTGCAAAAAAGACATTGTCTTGAAGGTTTGGATAGATAAAAAAGAAGGTATTTTAGATTACACTCCATTCCTTATTTTTTTCTAAATAATGTATTGTATAGGAGAAATAACAATGGTGTGTTGCTGAGATGCATTAGTGGAGATCCAATAGAAAATATTTTGGAGGAATTCCATGATGGTTCAATAGGTAGCCATTTTTCTACAAGGACTACAATGTTAAAGATTATGAAGGCTGGCTATTTTTTTACCAAACCTGTACAAAGATACCTTCATATGGGTGAGAAGGTGTCTGAAATGTGCTATTTTTTCAAATAAACAGAGGTTAGAAGCTTTACCTCTTAATCCAGTTCAAGTTGAAAAACCTTTTGTCAAGTGGGGATTAGATTTTATTGGCCCCATAAATCCATCATCAAGTTCAGGGCATAGATATATTCTAACAGCAAAAAATTATTTTACAAAGTGGACTGAGGTTGTTGCATTGAAGGATGCAAATGAAAGTTTAGTTCTGAATTTTTATGAAGATCTGATTGCAAGGTTTGTAACACCTAAATCCATTGTCTCTTATAATGCCTTGGCCTTTTTAGGTGCAAGAGTTACCGATTGGGTAGTTAAGAACAATTTTTATCTTAGTACCTCGTCCAATTATTACCCATAGGGTAATGGACAAGCAGAATCAACAAATAAAAACTTGATTCACATCATCAAAAGGACTGTTGAACAAAATCAATGAGTGTAGAACAACAAGTTAAAGTAGGCCTTATGGGCTGATAGGATCACCCCAAAGCGATCAACAGGTAACCCACCTTACATGTTGGTAAGGATTTCTAAATTGATAGAGTTAGAAGAGATTAGGAAAGAATCTTTTCAGAAGTTGGAATAACATCATGATCAAATGAAGAAGGCATTTGACATAAAAGCTATCGCAAGAGTCTTTGCAGAAGGTGATTTAGTGCTCAAATGGGATGAGAAGAAAAGTAGACCTGGTAAGCATTCAAATTTGATTCCATTTGGAGTGGCCCATTTGTGATTATGGGATGCAAATCCCATAATTCTTTTCAGCCCTCAAATATGGAAGGAGAATAATTTCCAATCCCAATTAATGGGATCCACCTCAAGCATTGGTTTTGAGGTTAGTCGGTTTGAATAAATGCTTTGCACATAGTTAGTTTTCTTCAGTTAGTTGCAGTTAGTAATTTTATTCTCATAATGGTCAAATCAAGAAGATACACACCATGTTTAATCAAGAACCAATTGGGGTTCCCAGTTATAAATGATGAATAACTCAATGATGTAATCACGGTGAGAAGAGAATTTTTTTAGATAGTTTGCTTTGCAGTTTTAAAGGTTAGAATAAAAAGAACAACAAGATCAATCACATGATACATGCATGAACATCATACCCATCACATGAGACATGGATAAATTCCACTGTCTCATGTCATAAGCATCATGCCCAAAAATATATTATGCAACAAAAGTTGTTTTTCAAGCTCATTCTACCTTTGGTTTCTTTTTGGTTCCTATTTCTAGACATCATCATCATCATATAAATTATGTTCATCACATAATACATGGATAAATTCATCTATATCACATCACAAGCATAAGTTTATACAACGATGATGAAGTAGTTTGATTTCTCTAAGTGCGGGCAACACAAGTTTCAGTTTGGTTTCAGTTTTCAGTTTGTAGTTTTGTTTTCAGTTTAAGAAGGTTCAGTTGTTCCTAAAAGTTGAAGACTCTGGCCCAATGAATATGCAAAAAGCAGATGGCCTAATATTTTTTAGAAGGAAAACACCCCCGAGAGGTCGCTAGAAAATGTTACCTATTTAGTTTGCATACTAAATCGGTAAATTGACATTACTTTTACATTTGAATTATGGATTGAATACTTATTGTTCTAAGTTGTAGAATTGCTTGTATTTAGAAGATAAAGTACACATGCAGTATGAAAATTGTAAACATTTAAAGATTTCATTTGAGAAAGGAAAGATTTCCAATGAGAATATATAATAAGTTGAAGATGAAGAGTGTGGACCATGCAAAATTCTATACAAGAATGATTCAAAATATGCATATGACGTACAATTTCCTAGTGAACTCAATATTTCACATGTGTTTAATATTTTAGATTTGGAAAAGTATCATGAAAGAAGTATTGAAGATGTAATAGTAGAAACACGGTGGAATATTCTAGCACCTACTTCACCTACAAAGGAAATATAAGACATCTTGGATGGTTGTATTGAAAGAAGAACAAGGAACGAGAATTATGAAGAGTACTTGGTCAAATGCAAAGGAAGGCTTGTTGAAGATTCATCATGGCTATCAAAGGAAGAGATTGACCACCTTGGATTTTATCTACACACTTGAGATGTGACAAGGTCACTTCTCAAATTAACCTAGGTGTCTAATGTGGGACCATCTACGGTGTAAGAGAAATCTTGTATCACCCAAAAACATATTGTCTAGTTTGTTAATAGCCTAGTTACTAATTTTGGCAAGTTTACTATTTTTTTTAAGTATTTTGTTTGAGCACAAATTGTTCCAATTTCTTACCTCGAGGTTCTAATGTCAATCAGGATTGCACCTTTAGCTTGATGTGAAATCTAGATATCATGTTGAAACATGGAAACATTCTCGTTGATGGGACAGAACGAGTCTCTGGATTCTAAGATGGTTCCTATATGATTTCAAATATCACCTGTGACTAATTTTTTTCTGATTTGGGAAAAGAGAGAAAGAATAACTGAAACTAAATAAACTAACTAAAATGGTGATACACCAAATGGATTCAGACTTTCTTTGAATCTTTAACTAGCATCCACAAGACATATAATAATGGTTTCTACAATAACATTCACTATTCAATGCAAAGGTTGACCTCAAATTCACTACTAGGGTTTAAACCACAAATAATGGCAATTTTGCTAACAAAATTGTAGATTCTGCAAAAGGTTTACACTCCACAACCTAGAATAGGACTTAGATAAATTCACTAATCTATACTGCAGAATACTTTACACTCTAATGCAAAAATTTAAAAAGGACTGAGAACAGAAACTCAAAAAGATATATGAATAATGCGGCAAGCTTTATTATCGTCGAAAATGTATAAAATATTTACATGAGAAAGTATGAAAAAATGCCAAGGGATATGCATTCACTTGAACATAATATGTATCAAACATGAACTGATGGCTACAAAATGTAAGAAAAACTGCAAAGGAACAAAATGCTCACTAATGCAACTTCACACACATTTCAAATATCAAATTCTTGACACTTCTTAAGCCATAGATGCCGCCCACGCCAATACTGAGCATCAAAAACAACATTTCAGAAGGAGTAGAGAGAGACAATAGAATCTTCAAGCACTTTGGTGTTTGCATTCATTTGTTTTCCTTTCTTTTCTTGTACATATTATTGGTTACATTTAAGTATTTATTATTAGTAGCTTTCTATTTTTTATTTCTATCATTGCAAACCGGTGCTACTAACCCTCACCTTTGGAAAGCTTGGGAATCAGGAATCACAAAAGGAGGCCTATAGCTTGAATGTTTCTACTAGATGTTTTCATATTTGTTTAATGTCATCTTTTTTTATTATACATAATGTTGCCACTATATGTTTGAATGTGGTTTTAGATGCTATTTCCATTGTGTCTGAACCGTTTACATTATATAATCTCACTCTACAAAATGATGACAATCATTACCTTTACATATAATCACCACCTCTAATGAAAGAATGTTACTCATGGGGTATGAGCACGGGCTCATGACTCCCATGAGCAACACTTATGAAACAAAAAAGTGCAAAGGAACAAAATGCTCACTAATGCAACTTCACACACATTTCAAATATCAAATTCTTGACACTTCTTAAGCCATAGATGTCGCCCACGCCAATACTGAGCATCAAAAACAACATTTTAGAAGGATTAGAGAGAGACAATAGAATCTTCAAGAACTTTGGTGTTTGCATTCATTTGTTTTCCTTTCTTTTCTTGTACATATTTTTGGTTACGTTTAAGTATTCATTATTAGTAGCTTTCTATTTTTTATTTCTATCATTACAAACCGGTGCTACTAACCCTCACCTTTGGAAAGCTTGGGAATCAGGAATCACAAAAGGAGGCCTATAGCTTGAATGTTTCTACTAGATGTTTGCATATTTGTTTAATGTCATATTTTTTTATTATACATAATATTGCCACTATATGTTTGAATGTGGTTTTAGATGCTATTTCCATTGTGTCTGAACCATTTACATTATATAATCTCACTCTACAAAATGATGACAATCATTACATTTACATATAATCACCACCTCTCATGAAAGAATGTTACTCATGGGGTATGAGCACGGGCTCATGACTCCCGTGAGCAACACTTATGAAACAAAGCCCAACCATTGGATATGCATACTTTTTTTATATTTCATAGCTACATAATATACATGCATATTGATTCTGAATTAGATACTGTTGTGCAAACATGAATAACAACATCAACAATAGAATCGTTATAGATAAATATGTAATTACTATTATATGAACATGTAAAACAAAACTGTTGTTTGTTTTTTACATTTTTGCATAATCTTTATCTGATTTTATCTATGCATAGGCACATCTTTGAGCTAACATTTCCACTCTTGCACAAAACACTATATTTTTTTATTTGAATATGAACAACACTATTGTATAATAACACTGTTTCTCTCTTCCATTGTTTATTGGGCACTACATTTGAACAACATTAATAACATCCAAAAATAGAATTTGTTAATTTAATCATACCTTCATCCTGGTATATTCACTATATCTGAACATTTATCCCATAGCCTAAGACAATAACACTATTCACATTGCTTTGTTATTTGTTTTCCATTCCTGAATATAAATTTGATAATAACAAAGTGACAACATTAGTGTTCTCTGCATTTGATCCATCTTTGTGCACTTTTTATTTGATTACATATAGGCATATTCATTCTATTTCAATGTTGATGCACTCATTGCATATGCATAACTGAAACCTTGATAAACATCATCATTATCTTATACATGCCTAATCCATTTGATAACATAACAGAAAGTGACCTTTTACTTTTGTTGATGCATAACAGAAATCATCTTTTCAACAGTAATACATTTAACATTAATTTGTATAGTAATGCATAATAGTGTTACCTCATTTGTAATACATCTCCTTCTTTATAGATCTCTATTTTTTCAAAACTCTTGAACTCCTAGCATTCTTTCATAATGCATTTTGTGAGTTTCAAGCACGGGGTCTTGACACTCACTTTTTATTTCTTTATCATCTGCAACTAGTGAATTCATAGATCATGTTTCCTTCTGCATTTGATATACTTTTGTTTATCTTGCTTGCACACACCATCAAATCAACATGTTAGGTTAGTGTCCATAATTAACCAATCAATGTTTATGTATGAGTGCCATATGAAATGACATTCATGCATGAATGTTGGTTGATTGTTTGTGTTTACCATCTTAATATGTAGATTCTCTAAAAAAGGTTTCTTAGTTATAGGAACTAAATCCCTTTAATTTATATCTCTGGTCTTACAAACAACAACTCCTGAATAATGCAGAATGATAACCATATACAGTAAAAGTTTTCATGGATTTATGTCCCTTTGATACTTTTATTCAGTTGATGTTGATGCATGCTTTTTTGTTGTATTGATGTTATTGGTAGATTTACACCTCTAAAAGGTTGATTTTTGTATGTTGTTTTGGTTTCCATCCATTGCTTAGATACAATTTGGATCTAGCTTTTCCTTTTTCTCTTTCTATGATGCAGGACACGACCAAAAGAAGATATAGGATGCATAACAAACAAAGACAAGGCCAAGGACATGAAGACTCAAATAATGCATCCAATCAAATCCAACATGTAGAAGACCTATTAAAGGCAATGCATGGCCCCCTAAACCTTATTCTGCTTCTATTTTACTTTCAGAATTGCATATGTCCTTTAAGTTCTCAATATGAAAGATATAACCTTGAAGAAACACTTGTTTACTACATTCATTTCGAATGTACAATGTAATGATCAATTATGAATTTTAAAAATTTGAATCTAATCAATATTTAGAGTACAATATCACTGTTAATATGAATGCAAAAAAAGCAATGTATTTCAACTTCATTAGCTGAATAGTAATGTTAAAGAGGTGTACCTTTATACAATCTTTTAATGTTTATAATTGTTATACTGCATGTGTACTTTATCATCTGTATTCAAGCAATTATGCAACTAAGAACATATACTATTCAGTCCATAATTTACTGTAAAAGAAGTATCTACCCCATGAATTTAGTATGCAAACCATAATCAACCTATTCAAATTCCCCTCCGTATTTGCAAAGCATAACAAATTTTCTAAGAGATATTTCATATAAATCAACTTTCTTCCTTATGTTCTTTTTACACAACAACGATAACCCTAGTCATTTTTTAAGGCACAATATATAGATTCGTATGTATGAAAAGGAAATGTCATTTATCACATACCGATATCATGGAAGGAGAATAAGAAACACAAATATTTGTAGATAATAATGAGTGTTCTCAAAAATAACATGGTATTAATATAGTATTACCTTTTTAAAACAATGATATCATTTATTCAAATTCCTTCTTATATTCATAAGCATGACACTTTTGAAAATATATATATATATTTACTAACTTCCTTTTCAATATTATTATTACACCAAAAATAATGACTAACCTAGACATTATAAGAATCAGAGTATATCATATATGTGAAAAAGAGATATCATTCATCATAGTTTCCAATCAACCTATAACACATTGTAATTTTCAAATCATAATCATAAATAATAATATCATTTTATCTCATGAAAGAAATAATCATTCCAATTCATGGTAATTTAATTAAACCAATATTAACCTCCTCAAAAACATTAATAAATTGCTACAAAAAATATGATTAAGTCAAATGCATAATCCTCCAGATAATATATTTTATCTTTTGCTGCTATAACCAATATGGATTAGAGATTTGTGATGTCGTATGCACAATTCCATGTAATTCCTTTAGGATTTAGATTAAAGCATCATATAGGACTTCAAAAGCATTTTAACTGTAATTACATCATGTTTTTAAGGAGAGAAAGTTATAAGATTAGATGCTTAAATTTCTTTATTGAAAAAAGAGTCTTAAGAAAATGATTCAAGGCAAAAGAGGATTCCAAAATATTAAACCAGAAGACATATGAGGGTGAATGATAATACTTCGATAAGAGAAAGATGATGAAAAAACAACCTATAAAACACAAGTAGGTATGTGTAGACAGTTACTTCCTTGAATAACAAAGGATACAATTAACTTTGTCGATATGGGTTCTACCAGTGGCTCTTTGTGCGGATGTGTGTTTATACCTGAACACGGCAAGATCCAAGCTATCTCTAGGAAGCAGACCATTAGAAAATACAATGATAATATATGTATATAAGAAAAGGAAAAAGAAATTTAAGCATCTAGTAGTTTTGTACAATACAAAAGGAAAATACAATGATAATACCATTAGATCTACAAATTGCTAGTAGTTTTAACTTTGTTCTCTGTCGCCTTTTACTGGAAACTCTGTGTACACTGCATGTGTTGTTGAAGCATGTCACCAAGCTGTGCATATTTCTCGACTTAGAGAAATCTGCCAATGGAAGTGATTGTCCTTGTTCTGGTTTGCATCGACCATGCTATTGCATGCTTGATAGAATAGTTAAAACTCCTTCTAGTATTGCTGGATAAAATGACACTGTGGCATGTCTAATGTAGAGAGATTTCCTCTTCATCTATACTGGATTTGATAGAGCGACTGTCCATCCACAAGTAGCATCGACCCAAACTTATTTTTTAAATGCATAATCAATTTACTATCATTTTTGTTGATGAGGATGGCAACTGGCGTGGAGTTTGCTATTCCAAACATGGCATGACATTATATTTGCATTCCCCCGTGTTGTTTGTGTAACCCACTGCTGTCATGGTTGGTGAGGGCGGCAGCCAAATTGAGGGAACATTTTTCAACATCCTTGCTGACTGTTGTGTGTCACCTGTAGACCGCACACTTTCTAACTGCCATCCCAAATACAATTTGTCAATACTGAATATGCATCGACCCCTATTGTTTGCAACACCAACTTGCTATTTGTGTCGACTATTGCTAATGCTAATGGACGTCTGGTGGATGCCTTTTACAAACTATTGTTTATGGCAACCTGTTCTATGGAGGTGCCCAGGCTGTTTGGGATGTGCAGAATATCATGCCCGCTATTTTCAAGATGTCGACTTGTTTGCATGGTTGAAGAAAATGGCTTCAAAAATGAATCTGCCACCTTTGCACATAAAGTCAAGTTATTAATGATAAACAACCAAACTTTGAATATTAAAACGCTATATAAGAATAAATATGTAAATCAAAAATGTTTTCTCTTTTTCACCATCATGCAATATTGGCAATTTATACTAAAATGTTTTATTATCAATTTCTTTAAATAGATAATAACCATAATTATAAGATTGGTTTTCATATCAATCGTGAAAAATAGAGATGAA
>MU225501.1:52845-72467 GCA_018584345.1 Thuja plicata | reverse complement strand
AGGCAGTCTTCCATTCATCTCCTTCTCTGATCCAAATCTGATGATATCCACTCTTCAAATCTATCTTTGAGAAATACACAGCTCCACTCAAACAGTCCATAATATCATCCATTCATGGCAATGGAAATTTGTACTTGATTGTGATCTTCTTTATTGCCCTAGATTCTGTACACATCCTCCAATCTCCATTCTTTTTTGGTGCTAATACCGCTGGTACAACACAGGGACTCAAACTCTCACGGATCAATCCTTTCTGCAACAACTTATGTACTTGTCTGTTCAACTCATCACTTTCTGCAGGTTTCATTCTGTGTGCTGCCTTATTCGGCAAACTCGCTCCTAGAATCAAGTCCATCTAATGACTGATCTTCCTGACTGGTGGTAATCTATCAAGCACATTATCGAATATAATATCCTAAAACTCATTCAACAAATCTGCAAATTCTACAGGAACATCTTCTACTTCCTCCTTACCAGCTTTTGGAATTAAAGCAAAACACACATGGTCATGCCTCATACCATCTAGGAACTTTCTTCCATCAACAAAAGTTATTCTTGCACTACCACATACCTTTCCTTCTGTGTCATTCAATGGCTTTAGCTTATGTCGCAATCCATCCTTTGTCACAAAATAGGTATTCGCACGACCATCATGTACAGCACATCTATCAAACTGCCATGGTCTACCCAACAACATATGACATGCATCCATAGATATGATATCACACAGTACCTCATCATGGTATCCACCAATCTTAAACTTCACGAGGCATTGTTCATTGACCATGACCTTGTGGTCATCCTGTACGCAGGCAATCCAATACAGATGTGGGTGTTTCTGTCTTTTGAGCTTCAACTTTGTCACCATCTCTTCTGACACCGAATTGTCAATGCTTCCACTATCAATACTCACATCACAACACTTACCTTCACACTTGCACCTAGTGCGAAACAGGCTCCTCCTTTGTTTAGGTTCATTCTCACCACTCAACAGGCCTCTTCTGTTAATCAGCGTTTCTCCTCTTTAAGCATCTTCAGAATGTGACGATCTTGCATCTTCATCTACATGTGAAACTCTAGCCTGGCCTTCATTTCTCCTATCTGTTCTTCCTTGGCGCTGAAGACATTCAAATGCCCTATGACCTTCTTCTCCACAGTGAAAACATGTTCCACAAAAGTCTCCTCTTCCAGATCCTTGTCCTCTTCCTCTTCCTCTCTGATCTCTATTATTCTGATCTTGGAAACAATTGGAATTGTTTCCTCATTGATTTTCACTATTACTGGCCTCATCCTTCTTTTTCGGATCTTCATTTTGGCCACCATATGATCGTCCACCAAATCTTCCACCACAACCTCTTCCATTTTGCCTGCTCTCAAACTTCTTGTTCAGCTTTTCCTCTACTTTCAGGACAAACTGGTATGCCTCCTCAATACTGTTCATTCGAACCAGATTCAACTCCTCCTGGATGTTTGGCCTTAACACATTAAGGTAAGGGGAAAATTTCTCATTATCAGCTTCTGCATGGCCTGTTCAGATGAGGATTCGATAGAACTCCTCCGTATACACTTGGACAGATGTTCCTGCTTGCTTCAAACTTTGCATTTTCTTTAGTAGGTCAAGCTCATAATCAATAGGAATGAACTGTCACTTCAACTTATCCACCATCCGATCCCATCTTGTGATTTTATCCTTTCCTCTTCAATTTCGCTCCAATTGGATCTCCTGCCACCAGATCTTCGCATGACCCTTGAGTCTAACCTTCGCAAACTTAACCCGATCAGGATCCTCAATATCTTCATACTCAAAATATTCTTCACATTCATTGATCCAGTCAATCAAATCTTCTGGGTTGAGATTCCCTAAAAATGTAGGAACCTCAATCTTAGGTTTTTTCCCAATCTTGGAAATGGCTCGGAAAAGCCTTTCTTCTTCTGGATTCAAAACTTCAACTTCTTCTTGATCATCATTTCCTCCTTCGGCTTCATCCTCACTTTCGTTTCTAACATTAAGATTCATTCATCTGCGAATCTCTTCTTGCAATGCTCGCACTTGTCTCTGGAGCTCTCTAACCTCAGGTGTCACAACACCAACTCTTCCACCACGTTCCCTTCATGGAGGCATTTTTGTGATGCACACTGAAACCCTAACCACGGTCCTGGTGCAAATTGCCTCACAGTCGGCGATCTGTTTACACACTCAAGAACTCCTGTTCTGATACCACTTGATGAAGCGTACTCCCCTTAATGCCACAAACACATAACAGAGACAGAGAAGCAAAAATAATTTGCAACAACAGAAATGGGCTTCTTATCATCTCCACAAATGTGGAATTACAAACTTTCAGAATTACAATATGCAAAGCCACTTGGGCATTCCCCTTACAATATTTTGTAGGATTAAGCCTCGAATTATTACCCAGATCTACCCAGAACTATCCCGAACTTCCTAATACAACACTACGGGCCTTCTTTATATAGGCAATTTCCACCACCCGAGAAGGTTCCAAAAATTTAGCCCTTAGAGCCGACCAAACTTTGAATTATTTTATTTTTCAATTTAGTACATGAAAGTCGGCTCAAAATAACTTTTGAAACCCGAAGGAAAATTATTTTCTACTATTTCGGGTGGCCCAACTTCCGGAGACCATAAGTCATCACCAATTGACCTGATTGACTATGGAAGGTTAGATAGATCAGAATGTGAGGTACAATTAATATAGAAAAGGGTGCACGCCCCTTTCTAATAGTAGGGCTGGGGTGGGCCCCTACTATTCTATGCTGGAGGATATAGTTACCTATGCAAGGTGGGGGGTATAATTGGTAATTTTCAAATAGAATTGATAAGCAAGATCCAACAACTATATCTTCTTGGGGGCCCCACCCAACCCCTTTACTCACTCTATCTAGGGTTATCACTCAAATCCGGAGTGGGAATCATTAGAAACAGTAGCATGAAAAGTATTAACCCATTTCAGAAATGCCACGAAGCGCTCTACAACACCCCTTCATTGAGCCCATGTGTCGACCTCATCCGGGGCCTCTAAAGTCTTCAAAACTGAGCTCAAAGTTTCTGTACCCTGTTTTCAATAACGAAAATTTTCAATATCTTCAAAACTAGACCTGATCTAGGCATGAAACTTTACTGGCAGGCTGATATGACTGAGATGAACCTCCACATGCAAAATTAGAACATTCAGAGATCGTATGACCAACTTACTAAAAATAGCAAGTTTCCATAAATAGCAGCTCTGCACAAGGTAGCCCTTATTGAAAAGAAAACAAAAATATTTTTGGGTGATGCAAGATTGCCCTGACACCCAGGATGCTCCTGCATCAATAACTAGGTACCATCAAACCAAGATGAAAGCATCCCATCCTCTTCAGATTTGAATCCCAAGGATGTCACACGGATAGCAAGAAAGATAGTCATTAACCAGGATGCAAGCATTCCCTCCTCTTTAGATTCAAATCTTAAAGATATCACACGGAAAGCGGGAGAGATATCCATTAGCAAGAAAGATAGTCATTAACCAGTATGCAAGTATTCCCTCCTCTTCAGATTCAAATCTTAAAGAAATCACACGGAAAGCGGGAAAGATATCCATTACCGAAAAAGGTTGTGGTGAATACAGATATGAAGAGGCTTTCACCATCATGCACATGCCTCAGAGCCTTAGAACTTATGGACACTGGTCTTAGCAGAAAAATACCCTCCATATACTCCAACATGCATTTACATTAGTACTTTCTCAGCTTGGCTTTTATCTAAACATAACAGTAGTACACCATTTATGTCCTTCCAAAATAGATCTCCTTTAACTAATGTATACTTCTGAGCTTGTATTTTGAGACTCCTCTTTTGATTATCTGACATGACTTTTGGACACTTGGCATTTTTAAGGTAATACATGATATCAACATAAAATAGTTGTCTTTCAATACTTGTGACTATTGAATCTTGTATTACTATATTATTTACTTGTACCAAGTCTATATTTTCATTTGTCATGATTTTTTCTAGACCTTGTCCTCTAACATTAACTAAGATAAGCCTCGCCCATGCCGGTAGTGCTAGTATAGGCTACGGATGGGAGTGGGAGAAGGTGCTATTGTGATAGCACAATCAAACAGTCTTGTCCTTATGAGAGATGTCCGGTTCCGCATGTGCCTACTTGGGGGCCGGGGCCCAGAGTGGCTTACTAGGGTAAGTCAAGGGATGATTGTTATGCAATGACACTCACCTAGCTTATAGCTTAGAGTTCCTCTTTTGATTATCTGACATGACTTTTCGACACTTGGCATTTTTAAAGTAATACATGATATCAAAATAAAATGGTTGTCTTTCAATACTTGTGACTATTGAATCTTGTATCACTATATTATTTACTTGTACCAAGTCTATATTTTCTTTTGTCATGATTTTTTCTAGACCTTGTCCTCTTACCAATTTATTAATATGGATTTCTAAGTTAAATTCTTGAATTTTGTTAATGCATTTACATCTCTTACTAGTCACTTCTGATGGGTAAGAATATCCTTCATTGCGGAATGAGGTACATATGGAAGAACTTTGGCACAAACTAGGTAAAGTCTGAATGATTTAATAAATTTTACCAATGCATATGCCTACTTCTCTATCATTTCATAGTTTAATTCTGTAGCTTGTAGAGATTTGCTAAAGAATGCAATTGGATGTTCAAATCCCTCTTCATCTTTCTGTAGCAAAACAATATCAATAGCATGAAAAGATGCAAATGAGAACAAAGAAAAGGGCTTACTGTAATTAGGAGATTTTAAAACAGGGGCCTCTTGTACTTCTTGCTTAATTTTTTCAAATGCTAACTGAGCTTCTCCAATCCACTAAAACTTTGCATCTTTCTTTTGTAACTTGATAATTGGCTTGACAACTTCAACAAAATTTGCAATGAATCTTCGAAAAACATTGATGTCAACTTGAAATAACCTATATCGTCATGGAAATACTGCCAAAGACTTCAAAGAACTGACGAATCAAAGGCTATTCTATTAGTAATACATATAATTCAAGTATTCACAAAGTGACTGTATACATCAACGGAGTCCACCCAAGGGTCAAAGTAAAAGACCAAAGTCACAGTGTTACCTGATTAACAAATGCTTAGCATTACCAACGAGCAAAGTTATAGTGTTGCCCGACAAGCAAAGCACAGAGTAACCCGACTGAAAAAATTATAGTGTTTCCTGACGGACAGAGATCCAAAAGACAACTAAAGTCACACAAATGAAACATTCAGTTATCACCGATGACTAACTGAAGAGTTGACCGACAAAACAGAGAATTCAGAAAATCACAAAATGCTTATCTGTCAAACAGCTAAAGATAGAGTTAACTTATACTTATCATTGTTTTAATCATCCACATAAAGTCAGAGATAAGTAATTGAGTTAAAGCTGCTTTGTCCAGTTGGAAAGAAGATCTCTATGAGATCAGACTAGAGATTTTCTTTGAATCTATTGGCAAGAATTGTTGAACACGCCAAGATCAAGAAACCCAAGAAAAAGGGAAATCGTGTCTATCAGAGACAAATCCAATTCATTGTGAATTGTGGGGTGAACAAGAGAGAAGACAAAAAAATCCTAAAGAAAATATGAAGGAGAAGAAATTCTTCATTCAGTGTTGATCAACAAGCTGAAGAAAGAGATAGATTCTGCAGACACCGACGAATAGTGAGACAAGCATCACAGAGAAGAACAAGTGTAGAGAAAAGGCATACTTGATTATAATGACCAGAAAGGTAATGTACCTACAATAGATCTAAAAATCTACAATTAATTTGTATGTATGAACAGATCATTAGTGTTTCAATTTAACCATTGAGGCATAAAGTCTCGTAACCAAGCAGGACTTAAAAGTCTCTATAATTGAGATACATCCCAAGGAGTATAACTCAATACTTAGATACTGAATATGTGTTGCCCATAGGAGCACCAACAGTTGAACAATTGAGAGAGAATCATGAGCACAACTATATGATTATAGAGCTTACTTCCTCACTCTCTGATGTTGAATTTGAAGATGTCAAAACCTGCAAAATTGCAAAGCAGATGTGGGATAAATTGATGCTTGTACATGGTGGTGACAAGAATTTTTTGAGAGCCAAGGCAGTAAGTCTTAGAGAAAAGTTTGATGATCTCAAAATGAAAGAAGGTGAAAACATCGCTCAATACAACACAAGAATCAAAGAGGTAGTCAATGCTATCCAAGGAGTTGGAGGTGTACTAGATGAAGATACAGTGGTAAGTAAAATTATAAGAACCTTACTGCCTACATATGCTATTAGAGTATCTGTTGTACAAGAAATGAGAGCAGAAGCTAACACCAATGTTACTCTAGATAGTTTGATTGGAAGACTGATTTCATTTGAGATGAATAACTTTGATAATAGTGTATTACCAAGCATAGAGTCCGCATTCAAAACTTCTATGAGAATAAGTAAGTCAACTGATAAAAACACTCTAAGAAGAGATAGTGATAGTGAAAGTGAAGAAGAAGATCTTGATGAAATTGAAGCACTCATTATAATACCCCTCTAACCCTAATAAAATTTTTGTGCCTTTCAATGAAGTAAGATCTTTAGATGTTTCCTTATAGCTTAGTACTTGTTTTCCTATAAGTTGTTAATAATGATTTCATTGGTTTGTACTTGAGAATTCTAATATTAGACATATTGGCTGAACGTATCATTTATGTATGTGTTTGTTTCCCTCTATGTATAAAAGACCTTCAATACCTTTCTGAACACAAGTTAGTGTAGACACCCAAAAATGGACATTCCCCTAAATTCATCTATTTTCCTCTAAATTCATTCCCCCAATCATCTAATCAAATTTACAAAATTAATTAAATAATTAATTTTATTTAATTAATTAACCTTAATTGATTAATTAACCTTAATTGATTAATTACCATTAACTAATTAATTAAATTCAATTTCCTATAATTTAAATTCAAATATTTAAACTTACTAATTAAATTCTTCCAATTAAATTAATTTAATATTATTCAATAAAGCAATTCTAAATTAAAAAGAATTCAATTATCTCACATGTTGAAAACTTTAATTAAATAAATGAATTAAATATTCAATTATCTTCGAAGAGATAACTCCCATCAAATCACATGGGTTACTCCACCCATCTCTCTAGTCCACATGGGTAACTGAACCCACCTCTCCAGTCCACATGGGTAACTTCACCCACCTGTTCAATTCAAAAAGGTAACTCACAATTAGCTCTTCAGTCAACCAAACTCTATCTCCTCTTTACAAATTGAAGAGGTGGAGTTTACTGATGGCTTCTCCAGTTCCCTTTGATCTCAACCGTTCATCTCTCTATCTCTGGGATTGATCTCAACCGTTTATTTCATCACCAATTCCTATTTAATAAACCCTTCATAACCAATTCAAGGATCGAGGATTTCAAGCTCTCGTGCGCCATTACTATGTCAGTTTGGTTCTAGCATTCAATTCATCTTGCGAACACACACACATTTCAATTAGCAAATTCTTGACGCTTCTCAAGTCATAAATGTTGCCCCGCCAATACTGAGCATCAAGAACAGCGTTTCAGAAGGAGTAGAGAGAAACAATAGAAGCTTCAAGCATCGTGGGGTTTGCATTTATTTGTTTTCTTTTCTCTTGCTTATACATTTTATTGCTTATGTTTCAGGTTATTCGTTTTAGTAGTTATTGTGTGCTTGGATTTATATCATTTATGAAACCTTTGCTACTAACCCTTGCCTTTGGAAAGCTTGGGAACCACAGATCACAAAGAAGAGGCATACAATTTGGTGAACCCGACGTGAATCAAACAGTCCAAATATCTCTTGCAGACGACAAATAGGATTGATCAACCATGGCTGTACGGTCACAAATCTAGAAATCTATCTTTTTTTTTTTTATATCTGTGTTATTTAGTAGTTGATGGTATTTTGCCGCAATCGATAAAATTGTGCCGCAATGGACTACATTAATACCGCAATTGATTGCAGGCTTCCGAAGTATTATTCTATCATCTTCTATCTTCTTTCTTCTAGAAATTTGCCTCAATTGCCCTCAATTGCCCGATATGTTTCGCAATTGTCATTATTTTGCCGCAATTTACAGTTGCTCTCCGTAGTTGCTAGTGCTTTTCCGCAATCACCAGATATTCACCACAATTGCCATTACTTTGCCGCAATCGCAAAAAATATTGCATATCAGATCCAAATCTTCTCTCCATTTATTTCTAAGCTGACATTTTCTAGTTTTTTGTGCAGGACCAGGAAAATCACCGAGGATCACACATATTGATCCTTTAAAGTACCTCCTAAGCAAAGCAACGCTCACCCAATGACTGGTGAAGTGGGTAATGATCTTGAGTTTGACATTGAGTACGTAGACAAAAAGGCCATCAAAGGACAAGTGATCGCGGATCAACTAGCGGAGGCACCCATTCAGGACCATTAGCCTATTATTTCTGACTTTCCTGATGAATCTATCATTACACTACAACCAGTGATTGAGGTATGGCAACTATATTTCAATGGGTCATGCATGAACCATGGTGCAGGGGCAAGGATAGTGCTTATCACTCCAGATCATGATACAATTCCGAAGTCTTTCAGACTCAACTTCCCACGCATTAACAACATAGCAGAATATGAAGCACTGGTCATCGGTCTAAAATAGAAATCTAGTGGAGAATCAAGAACCTAAAGGTCTTTGGAGACTCGCAGTTGATCATTAGTCAAGTCAACAATTATTATATGACCAAAGATGAGAAACTCATACCATACAGAGAACAGATGGAAAGACTACGCACCTACTTCCATTACATATTCTTCAAGCAACTCCCACGAGCACAAAACAAAGCTACAGATGCGATGGCTACCAGAACATCACTGATTGATATGCCATGCCATGAAACAAAATTCTAGTTTGTAGTGGAGCAACTCTTGGTTCCATCACATCAGGCATCCACCATAGAATTAGCATGCGTCCTTATTGGTCCTGAATCCCCATGGTACCAAGATGTCTATAACTATCTCCAAAACGATGTCTTACCTCTTGACTTGTCTAGCAACCAGAGAAAATCCCTCATCTACCAAGCCTTTAGGTATACCATCCTCTCAACTACTTTATATAGACCAAGTCTAGATGGAATGCTACTATGATGTCTCACTTCCATGGAATCCCAGAAAGCTTTGTACGAGGTACATAAAGGAATTTGTGGAACCCACAGAGGTGGCAACAACTTAGCTAAGAAGATCATCCGCATGGGATACTATTCGCCCATAATAGAGACAAATGCACAAAAACATGTACAAAGGTGTAGACAGTGTCAGATTCATGGAGACCTCATCCATGCACTAGGCCAGGAACTAAATCCTATCACATCACCATTGCCATTTTCCATGTGGGGATTTGACCTAGTGGGCAAAATTACACCTTCTTCAGCTAATGGACACAAATATATCATAGTAGCAACATAGTATTTCACCAAGTGGGTGGAAGAAATTCCCCTCACTTACATCACTGCAAAGAAAATAGCAATGTTCATACTTACGGTGACATTATCTGTCGATACGGGATCCCTCAAACAATCCTAACGGATCATGGTACACCTATAAAAAACAAAGATGTTGAAGAGCTATGCGAACAGTTCCATATCAAACAAGGGTTCTCTTCCTTTTATTATCCTCAAGGGAATGACCAAGCCTAAGCTACAAACAAGAAAATCTTGAAAATCCTTAAGAAAGTAGTCAACGAATCAGGGCGAGACGAACATTTACAGCTTAGTCTCGCATTATGGGCATATAGAACTAGTGTGAGAACACCTACATGAGCCACTCATTTATCCCTAGTCTGTGGATCAGAGGTTGTATTACCCCTCGAAGTGGAAATCTCATCCCTAAGGATATCATTGAAGAACTTGGTTTCAGATGAAGACTACAGAGTAGCAAGGCTCAGTGAACTGGAGATACTTGATGAAAGAATACACCATGCCTTCAACCACTTACAAGGCTATCAGAATCGCCTTAGAAGAAACTATCACAAGAAGGTGAAGCCACAAACATTTGAGGTAGGAGACCTTGTTCTCATGGAAAACCAAAAGAACCAAGCAGAGCAAGTCAAACCAAGAAAGTTCGAGCCTAACTGGCTAGGACCATTTGTCATTGTCAGCTCTACTCAGATTTGGGAATTCATACTAGCAACACCAGAAGGAGATCAGCTCCCCAGATACATCAATAGCATGCATCTCAAGAGGTTCTACCCTTAAGTTCTATATTGTTAAGGCACCTATCTACATATCCAAAAAATAAAAATAAAAAAATCAAATAATACAAAAGTTACCTTGGTGAAAACCTAGCAATCAGGCGCCTTGGCGGCAACAAAAAAATAAAAATAAAAACCGTCGAGAGAAAAAAAATCGCTCTCTCAGTAAAAACTTGGCAAACAAATGCTATTGAGTAGGTACCTTGGCAAAAACCTAGCAAATAGGCGCGCCAAGTGTTCAAATCTAGCTTTACCATCAATGAACTCCAACATCAAAAGCTTGAGAACACTTCAAATGCAAGACTGACTACCCAAGTTGTATCTAGAAGCACAATCCCCACTAAACACCAAGCACTTACCCATTGTTAATACTGGTCCACCAAACTATGAGGCAACAGTAAATGTCCTGAAAAAATCCAAAAAATCGGAAAACTCATCAAAAATCTTAAAAAGATCAAAAATCAAGAGAAAATCAATCTTCATCAAAATATTCAAAAAATTGCAAAATCCAAAGCAATGAAACCAACTCGGTTATCAAGAGAGAAAAGGAAAATCACGCCTAGTCAATCAATGTCACAATCATGAGCTTTGCGAATCAGCATTGGGTTCATCTAACATAGCTTTATCAAATCTATCAAATCAATCAGCAAGCAATTGGTGACCAAGCCAATCTATCAAATGTCACAATCATGAGTTTTGCAAATCAGCATTGGGCCCATCTGACATAGCTTGATCAGCTGCCAATATGATCAAATCAATCAATCAATTGTCACAATCATGAGTTTTACGAATTCATAATGGGGCCCATCTGACACAGCTTGATCAGCTCCCAACACGATCACAATCAATCCTATCAATTGTCTTACACAGTGATGGATATGCTCAAAACCAGATAGGTTGGTCTTATATGAGTAGTCTATAGCTGAAACTAGACACACTCAATTAATCAAGCCAATCAAGCCTATCCAAAGAGTCGAGCCAATCAAGAGATTCCAACTGCATCAAGGAACCATCCAAAAATGTTGACAAGGTCAGTCAAGTTAGTCAGATGTCAGTCTATATTTTGCAGTTATGTTCTTACGCTACTCCAGGATCCACCATGTGAGGAGAGTAGCTATGATAGATCATGACTTATTTTCTTTGATTACTGTCTATTGAATGTTCACTTCAATTTCAGGGCGATGATGATTTAGGATAAATGCGGTAGGCGCTGTTACTTATTTGGTGGCCGCGCAGTTCCACGATCTGAGCTTAACACTGGGAAAGAATTCGGCATTCCTTCTATTTTATTTTTCTTGTTTGGTTTTATAGAATCAAGAGCTCACAGTGATATTCAGATGGACTCTGAGTGTTTTGGAGTTCTATCTTCATTTGTATGGTCTTTCCCTTTTTATGTTGCAAACAAGAGCTCACGATGCTATCCAGATGGACTCTAAGGGCATAGGAGTTCTGTCTTGTTTTCTTCACTTTCCCTTTCAGAAATCAAGATCTCATAGTGTTATCCAAATGAACTCTGGGTGCATAGTAGTTCTACCATGGTTTCTTCATTTTAGATTAATTCAGAGGACAAGCGGTATCCAGATGGTCAATATCTAGGAGCTTTTGGCTCTCTTTCTTTTCAAACAGGGAACATAGTTGAACCCAGATGGTCAATATTTGGGTGCACTAGGTTCTCTTTCTATTCAATCTCTCTACTCCTTTCGCTATCAAGAGGTCATGGTGGTATTTAGGTGGTATCTGATCTGGATCATTCGATGCTCTTCATAATTTCAAAAAATAAAAAAAAGATGCAATGATGACAAATATTGGAAACATGGGCAGTGACTTGGGATACTCATCCTTTCTATCAAATGATATCTATCAAAAAAGAAAAAATTTTCTTTCCATCATTCCTTATCTACCAATCAATCCCAGAGATCACATTCCAAACTAACTTCCTTCTAACTAACACATGCATTACTCAAAAATTTTGTGCGTGGTAGATTGCATTCATTTATTGCATAAGAAAAATAAAAAAAAATGTGCATAGTAGATCATATAATCAATGCACCCATCATCAATAACATCATAACCAACATAGGAATTCATTCATCATCATCATATGGTGATTCACAATTTTAACAAATTAATGCGCATGTGACGCATTTTCTATGTTTAATTTGTTGAGGGGGCATATAGCCCACTTGCTATCACCGGAGCAGGATCAAATCTGAAAATTCTGATACACTACGACAAGTCACATCACATCAAAGAGGGGCAAATGTAGACACCTGAAAATGGAAAGGCTTGTGAATTTACATTAAAAAAATTAATTTTCATCTATTAATTAATGATTTTTTAATCATTAATTAATCATCTATTTTCCTCTAAATTCATTCCCCAAATCATGTAACCAAATTTCCAAAATTAATTAACCTTAATTGATTAATTAAATTCTTCCAATTAAATTAATTTCATTTCATTCAATAAAGCAATTCTAAATAAAAAAGAATCCAATTATCTCACATATTGAAAACTTTAATTAAATAAATGAATTAAATATTCATTTATCTTCAAAGAGATAACTCCAATCAGATCATAGTGACTAGTAAGAGAGTCACGCACGTACAAACTGATTGGAGCGACACCACGGACCCTTACAACAATGTTGATTAATTATAGGCCAACCCGTTTTACCTCTGAACATGTACCTTATTATAGTACAACAGGTTGCAGAATTTCCCCCCAAGATTCCCAACATATGTGTCGCACGGTATTTGTGTAGTGAAACGGCAAAAATACAATAATACCTGGAAACGGCAAAAACATGAGCACCTACGTCATGGAAATTTGTGTCCTAGTAGCATGACAATTGTTGTGTGAGCTAACGGACATTCAAGCATTGGGCCTATACCATTGTATTCTGAAGCCTTTGACCTAGATTAATCTTAATATTCATTGTTGACATCTCGTGATAACCTTGCAACTTGAAAAAGTTGTAGAACATACACATTTTTAGTCTTCATTCTTCAAATCACAGTATTTGTCGTGGTTATTCCTTTCATCAATTTTTTGAAAATGCAAAACAAAACATCCAAACTGTCAAAATGAGTCAAACGTGTTAAATTCTACGGTTGTCGATGTCAACTATCTTGCAAATCAGAAGTATTGTTCCAAAAAATTCCAAAATTATCAAGCAGT
The DNA here is from genome assembly GCA_018584345.1 of Thuja plicata. Lineage (NCBI taxonomy): Eukaryota > Viridiplantae > Streptophyta > Pinopsida > Cupressales > Cupressaceae > Thuja > Thuja plicata. The sequence goes on along the minus strand of MU225501.1, from coordinate 58,992 downwards.
GATACTTATCCTCTATTTTTTTTAGACTGTTCCTCTTTTACCGCAATTGCCCGCATTGTGCTGCAATTGAAGGAAGTCTACCGCAATTAACTTGTTTACTGCCACAATCATCACGTTTATTATTGCAAACGGTGATAAACTACCGCAATCCGTGAAGTTGTACCACAATTGACCAAAGATACATTACACCTGTTTTGACATAAAACCTTGAAAGAATCCTTCATTTGGCGTCCAAAACTAGTCTCTATCCCAGGAAAACATGAAGAACATTGTGTGAATCTGTAAACATTAAAGATTACCCCTTCTTTGTAAAGCACGATTATTGTCAAAAACATTATTAGTTTGAAAGCTCAAACTCGAAATACCTTGATCTCATCGTATCAAACATCATCATCTTTATCAAAGTGACTTTGTCCAAGGAAAAGATTGACAAATCTTATCTTTTTATCATCACCACTTTGTCCAAAACATAACTCAGACCTCCTCAAAAAGGATCTTCTTCCTTGTTTTCTTTATATCACTTGTTTTAGTTATAAAACCTGGACCGCACTATGTCTCAAACACCTCATGGAGGGCCTTACACAAGGTCTAAGGCTAGAACTCAACCTGATGAGTCATATATCAACCATTTCCCTACTTGCGAAATAGAGAAAGAGAACGATCCTTTCGTGAATACCAGTTATGCTCTATTCATTGAACAGCCTCGTGGGGCAGCCTTTTTTCAAGATATCACAAAAGTAGAGCTTGAAGATGTGGAGCAAGATGCTTACTCCACGAAAGTAGTTGACGCAGTTGAAGAGAGGAACCCTGAACGTTACTTAGCCATGCTAATAAAGAAGGGAGTCAAACTCACTATTGAATTCAGTGTATCGACTATATGGTCCGAAAATGGGCTTGCAGGTCAAAACACTACTTAGCCTCCTCAGATAGTACCTATTGTGTCTCAGATATTTCCACCATTGGTCTTACCTACATTGACACAGACTATACCCAATCAAACCAATGACCCAACCCAGGCCAGCACATCTTCCACTCAAAGCATGATAGGCTCGCAACTAAGTGCACCTGTGGTCACTAATATGCCTCCACCTTTGGTCTCATGGCCAGGTCAATCAAGCTCTCATGCTATGTCTTCCATCCCAACAAACACCAACTATTCTGAAACTACGTCATTGCTATAGTCAGTTCACACTAGTCTTGGGATCAACACCTCATGCCCACAGGGATCCATCTCTGCGGGAATGACTCACAATCAATGCCCACCCAAGGCTACATCTTTTCCCATTCTGACATCAATCCAACCCGTGCAAGAGAAACCCCAGATTCAGTTTCCTCAATTCCAACCGCCACAACAACAACCCCAGCTTCAGTTGCCTCAATTCCAACCCCCGTAACAGCAACCCCAGCTTTAGTTGCCTCAATTACAACCCCAGCTTCAGTTGCCTCATCTCCAACCCCCGCAACAACAACCCCAACTTCAGTTGCCTCAAATCCAACCTCAGCAGTAGCAATATCAACCCCATTTTCAATCACAATAGCAAATGCATCAAAACCCACCATGGGCTACTCATGTGCCCCCATTTACAAATCACTCAGTGGGGAATCAATATCAAGTCCCTAGGATGAAATCCTATGTTCCTACTCAAGGGACACAGAGGCGTAGCCTCATATCCACTACAACACAAAGGAATGTCCTCACACACCAGCCTCAATATCAAATGGACATGTTAATGCAACAAATGCAAACCCTTCAAACCCAAATGATGGATATGCAAAATCAGGGGCAAACTAAATCCTACACCGTAGATGATTTATACCCATACCCCTTTGACCCAACCCAGACCAGCACATCTTCCACTCAAAGCATGACAGGCTCGCAACTAAGTGCACCCATGGTCACTAGTATGCCTCCACCTTTGGTCTCATGGCCAGGACAATCAAGCTCTCATTGTATGTATTCCATCCCAACAAACACCAACTGCACTGAAACTATGTTGATGTTGCAGTCAGTTCACACTAGTCTTGGGATCAACACCTCATGCCCACAAGGATCCATCTCTGCAGGAACGACTCACAATCAATGCCCACCCAAAGCTACATCTTTTCCCATTCTGACATTAATCCAACCCCTACAATAGCAACCCCAGCTTCAGTTGCCTCAATTCCAACCCCCACAATAGAAACCGCAGCTTCAGTTGCCTCAATTCCAACCCCTTTAACAGCAACCCCAGCTTTCGTTGCCTCAATTCCCCACAACAACAACCCCAGCTTCAGTTGCCTCAAATCCAACCTCAGCAGTAACAATATCAACCCCAGTTTCAATAACAACAGCAAATGCATCAAAACACACCATGGGCTACTCATGTGCCCCCATTTACAAATCACTTGGTTGGGAATCAATATCAAGTCCCTAGGACGAAATTCTATGTTCCTACTCAAGGGACATAGAGGCGTAGCCTCATATCCACTACAACACAGAGGAATTTGCTCACACACCAGCCTCAAAATCAAACGGACATGTTAATGCAACAAATGCAAACCCTTCAAACCCAAATGATGGATATGCAAAATCAGGGGCAAACTAAATCCAACACCGCAGAGGATTTATACCCACACCCCTTTGACCAGCAATGGAATGGTTTTTGCATTTACCTCATGGCATTCAGTCTTGGGGTGACCTAGCTAAAAAGTTCATAGCTCACTTCCATCGTAACATTGAGCGCAAGGTCATCATCAAGGACCTTTCCGATGACACTTACCTAACTTGTAGCTTAGAGTTCCTCTTTTGATTATCTAACATGACTTTTCGACACTTGGCATTTTTAAGGTAATACATGATATCAACATAAAATGGTTGTCTTTCAATACTTGTGACTATTGAATCTTGTATCACTATATTATTTATTTTCTTTTGTCATGATTTTTTCTAGACCTTGTCCTCTTACCAATTTATTAATATGGATTTCTAAGTTAAATTCTTGAATTTTGTTAATCCATTTACATCTCTTACTAGTCACTTCTGATGGGTAAGAATATCCTTCATTGCTGAATGAGGTACATATGGAAGAACTTTGGCACAAACTAGGTAAGGTCTGAATGATTTAATAAATTTTACCAATGCATATGCCTGCTTCTCTATCATTTCATAGTTTAATTATGCAGCTTGGAGAGATTTGCTAAAGAATGCAATTGGATGTTCAAATCCCTCTTCATCTTTCTGTAGCAAAACAAAATCAATAGCATGAAAAGATGCAAATGAGAACAAAGAAAAGGGATTACTGTAATTAGGAGATTTTAAAACAACAGGGGCCTCTTGTACTGCTTGCTTAATTTTTTCAAATGCTAACTGAGCTTCTTCATTCCACTAAAACTTCGCATCTTTCTTTTGTAACTTGAAAATTGGCTTGACAATTTCAGCAAAATTTGCAATGAATCTTCGGACAAAATTGATGTCAACTTGAAATAACCTACATGGCCATGGAAATACTGCCAAAGACTTCAAAGAACCGAGGAATCAAAGGCTATTCTATCAGTAATACATATAAGTCAATTATTCACAAAGTGACTGTATACATCAACGGAGTCCACCCGAGGGTCAGAGTAAATGAACAAAGTCACAGCATTACCAACAAGCAAAGCTATAGTGTTGCCCGAAAAGCAAAGCACAGATTAACCCGACTGAAAAAATTATAGTGTTTCCCGACAGACGGAGATCCCAAAGACAACTGAAGTCACACCGCGAAACAGTCTGTTATCACCGATGACTAACTGAAGAGTTGACCGACAAAATAGAGAGTTCAAAAAATCACAAAATGCTTATTTGTCAAAGAGCTAAAGATAGAGTTAACTTATACTTATCATTGTTTTAATCATCCACATAAAGTCAGAGATTAGTAATTGAGTTAAAGCTGCTTCGTCAAGTTGGAAAGAAGATCTATACGGATCAGACTAGAGATTTTCTTTAAATCTATTGGCAAGAATTGTTGAACACACCAAGATCAAGAAAGCCAAGAAAAGGGGAAATCATGTCTATCAGAGACAAACCCAATTCATTACGATGGTAAGATTATACATGTAACTTAATGTTGAGAGTAAAGGAATGAATTGAAAACTTATATTAATCAAGCAATGCCTTAATGGGTATATGAATAGATTAGATTATGTTTCTTTAATAGTCGTGTTAGGGAACCTGTCAGGAATTAGATTAGTTATAATATTTCATTAAAAAAAAAATAGTCACATCTCTTCGTAGTTAGTTGGCTTGTCCTCTTGGGATCCCTGGTGGGGTGTGACACTCATGGCTAGAAGAATGCAGAGAGGCAAAGGTAAATACAAAGGTAAATAACCACTTGTTTGTTTTAATTGCAAACAGATTGGACACTTTGCTGCAAGATGTCCTAATAGAAGAAAAGATGATAGAATTAATGATAGATCATTTGAGAACCACTCTGACAGAGGTGATTATAGAAGCTACCAACAATCAGAAAGAAGAGATACCCAAGACTACCAGGAAAAAGAAAAGAAATCCAGTTACCTAGATAAATACAAAGATGATGACACTGACACTAAATCTGATGAAGACATCGAGATGGCATTTGTGGTAGTAAAAGATGATTCAGATGATGATGAGGAAATGTATGTAGAAACAACTCTCATATCTAAAGTTAGTAAAAATGATGTTTGGATCATAGATAATGGCTGCACTCACCACATGACCGGTGACAAACAAAAGTTTGAGACTTTTGAATACTACAATGGTGGTTCAGTAAGAATGGGTAATGATACACCTTGTCCAGTTGAAGTTAGAGGAACTATAATGTCGAATAACTAGATAAAATGTGAAAATGCTTATTGGGTAAATGGATTGAATTATAATCTATTGGGTGTTTCTCAGTTGAATAATTCAGGTCACAAACTAGCATTTCAAAATAAGAAGGTACAGATCTTCAACAAATTAGGAAATATGATTGGTACCGGTGAGCAGACAAAAGGTAACTTATTCTATCTGAATGATACTAACACCACTTGTTTGATTGCTTCAAATAAAGACATATGGCTGTGGCACAAAAGATTGTGTCATGTGAACTTTGACAACAAGATAAATATTAGCAAAAAGAGGAATATCAGAGGCTTACCAACAATGACCAAGCCCAAGAACATGTGTAAGAATTGTCAAAAACGTAAGATGACTAAGTCTAGTTTCAAAAGAAAAACCCATACATATGATGCAATTCTAGAATTAGTCCATACTGATTTATGTGGACCCATGAGGACAAAGAGTTATTATTGAGATAGATATTTTATTCTCTTTCTTGATGAATTTTCAAGAATGATGATAGTTAATGTTTCTAAAAGATAAATCAGAAGCATTCAAGATGTTTAAATGGTAAAAATCAATGGTTGAGAAGCAAAGTGGTAAGGAGTTAAAATGCTTAAGATCATATAGAACAGGGGAATTTATTTCAGATGAATTCACTAACTTTTGCAATGAGAATGCAATCAAAAGAGAGGTCTATGCACTGAGAACACCACAAAATGGAATTGCTAAAAGAAGGAACAGATCCAGAGTTGATTGTGCAAGGACACTGATGATAAAAAAAGGGATCACCCAAATATTCTGGACAGAAGCTGTCAGTGCTACTATTTACACATTGAACAGAGTACAATTGAAGGACACCCTATTAACTTTTGTATGGTTATACACCCAATGTAAGTTACTTTAAAATCTTTGGTAGTCAATTTCATATCTCAAAAGATGATAGAAATGGAAAACTTGAATCCAAGAGTGATGAAGGAATATTCCTCGGGTATTCCACCAAGAGAAAGGCTTATAAATGTCTCAATGAAGCCTCTAAAAAAATTCTTGAAACTGCAAATGTAAAGATAGATGAATTCTCATGGCTAGGACAATCAAGCTCTCATGCTATGCCTTCCATCCCACCAAACACCAACTATTTTGAAACTGTCACTACTGCAATCAATTCACTCTAGCCTTGGGATAAAAACATCATAACCATTTAAAGGATCCAGGATTTAAAGCTTTCGTGTGCCATTACTCTGTCAGTTTGGTTCTAGCATTCAAGAATAAACTAGCACTTGACCAAGCACTTCAGAATGCAGCTATCCCAAGGGACATAACACCTGAGA
>MU225501.1:36328-52550 GCA_018584345.1 Thuja plicata | reverse complement strand
AGACCAAGTAGAGGAGATCATCATAGAGAGAGATCCCAATTTCTTTTGATAGATATGGAATGATAGAAATGATTTTTTATTTTGATAGTTATGAAATGATAGACTGGATGAGTGACCCAAGTCTCTACCATGTTTCCAATTTTTGTCATCATTAAATCTTTTTATAAATTCTGAAGAGTGTCCAATGCATCTAGATCACATTCCATCTAGATACCGCCACAACCTCTTGATAACCGGACGGAGTAGAGAGATTGAATAAAAAGAGAACTTAGTGCACCCCAAATATTGACCATCTAGGTTCAGCTATGTTCCCTGTTTGAAAAGAAAGAGAGCCAAAAGAACCCATATATTGACCATCTGGCTACCGCTTTTCCCTCTGAATAAACTGAACAAAATAAAAAAGAAAACCAAGATAGAACTCCAACGCACCTAGATTCCATCTGGATAGCACCGTGAGCTCCAAATTTTGAAAAGAAAGACCAAAAAACCAAGATAGAATTCCAATGGACCCAGAGTCCATCTGGATAACGCTGTGAAATCTTTACTTTAAGGAGAAAGCCCATAAAGACCAAGATAGAAATCCAATGCACCCAGAGTCCATCTGGATACCGCTATGATTCTATTGGAAAAAAAACAAGCAGATAACAAAGAAGGAATTTCCAATTCTTTCCCAGGGTTAAGCTAAGATCGTGGAACTGCGTGGCTGCCAGATAAGTGCCAGCGGTTACTGCAATTATCCTAAATCATCATGGCTTCAGAATTCAAATTAACATTCAAAAGACAACAATCAAATAAAATAATTCATGATCCATCATAGCTACTCTCCTCACTTAGTGGATTCTCGAGTAGCGTAAGAACATAAACATGAAATATAGACTGACATCTAACCGACCGACTGACCTAGTCAACATTTTTTATTATTCCTTGATTCAGTTTGGTTTTTTTTTTCATTGGATCAACTCTCGTGATAGGCTTGATTTCTTTGATTGTTTCTGGTTTCAGTTAATAGACAACTCATAAAAGACCCACCTATCTGGTTTTCATCCTATCCATCACTTTGTAAGATGATTGATTTTGATCATTTTTTGGTGCTTGATCAAGCTGTGTCAGATGGGACCAATGCTGAAATGCAAAGCTCATGGTTGTGACATTTGATAGATTGGCTTCATCGCCAGTTTGCTTGTTGATAGATTAGATAGATTTATAAAGTTGTGTTGTATGGGCCCAATGTTGATTTGCAAAACTCATGGTTGTGACATTGATTGAATTGGCGTGATCACCCTTTCCTTTGTTGATAACCGACTTGATTTTAATGCTTGGTATTTTGCAAATTTTTCCATGGTTTTTTATGAAGATTGATTTTTTCAAGATATTTTGATCTTTTAAAGATTTTTGATGAGTTTTCTGATTTTTAGGGATTTTTCAGGACATTTAGAATCGCCCCCTAGTCTGGTGGAGTGGTACTAACCATGGATAAGTGTTGGTGCTCAAAGGGCATTGTGCTTTTGGATATAGCTTGGGTAGTCAGTATTGCATTCAAAGTTTGTTCAAGCTTTTGATCTTTGAGCTCATTAATGGTGAAGCTGGATTTGAACACTTGGTAACTGTTTGCCAGGTTTTCACCAAGGTATCTACTCAATGATGTCTGTTTGCCAGGTTTTCACTAATAGAGTAATTTTGTTTCTCTTTACCTTTTTTATTTTATTTTTTTGTTTGTCGCCAAGGCACCTGTTTCCCAAGTTTTCACCAAGGTAATATTTTGTATTTTTTGATTTTTTTAGTATTTTCTAGATTTGGAGATAGTTGCCTTAACCATGGAGACCTCAAGCATAGAACCTTTTGAGGTGCACATTGTTTATGTATTTGGGGACCTGATTTCCTTCTGGTATCGCTAATTGGTATGTCCCACTTTGAGTAGAGTTGACAATGACATATGGTCCTTGCCAATTAGGTTCAAACTTTCTTGGTTTTACTTGCTCTTCTTGGGTCTTTTGATTTTTGATGAGGACGAGGTCTCCTACCTCAAATATTTGTTCCCTCACTTTCATATGATAATTCCTTAAAAGGTGATTCTAGTAGCCTTGTAAGTGGTTGAATGCATTTTGTCTTATTTTGTCTAGTAGTTCCAGTTCACTCAACCTTGCTACTCTATAGTCTTTATCTGAAATCAGGTTCTTTAATGAGATCCTCAGGGAAGGTATTTTCCACTTCAAGGGGTAGGACCTCCTTTGATGCATATAATAGGGAGAAAGGAGTGGCTCATGTAGGTATTCTCACGCTAGTTTTGTATTCCCATAATGCGGGACTAAGCTATAAATGCCAGTCTCATACTGATCCGTTAACTGATTTCTTCAAGATTTTCAAAATGGTTTTGTTTGTCACTTCATCCTGACCATTCCCTTAAGCATAATAGAAAGAAGAGAACCCTTGTTTGGTTTGGAACTGTTCACATAGCTCTTCAACATCTTTATTTTGGAAAGGTGTATCGTGATCTGTCAAGATGGTTTGAGGAATTCTATACTGACAGATGATATGGTTGTGTATGAACATTAAGATTCACTTTCTAGTTATGTAAGTGTAAACACAAGATGCCTTATTTGTGATTATGACCCCAAATCTATCAATGATGCACTTGATAATGATGAATGGATAAGTTCTATGAATGAGCAAATTGAGCAGATAGAGAAAAACAAGACATGGACACTTGTACCAAGACCAAATGACAAGAATGTCATCAGTACAAAATGGACATTTAGGAATAAACTGAATGAGAATGTAGAAGTCACCAGAAACAAAGCAAGACTAGTATGCAAGGGGTATGCACAAGAATAAGGAATTGACTATGGAAAGACCTTTGCGCCCATTGCTAGGCAAGAGGAAGTGAGAATATTACGTGCTTATGCTGCATATAAAGGCTTCAAGGTATACCAAATGGATGTTAAGTTTGCATTCCTAAATGGAATACTTGAGAAAGACGTATACATTGAGCAACCAGAAGGGTTTGTTGATCTTGACAAGAGAAACATGGTATGTAGACTTCACAAAGCCTTGTATGGATTGAAACAAGCACCCCAATCCTGGTATGAAAGACTTCATTCCTATCTTATAATTATTGGATTTGTAAGGACTAGTGAAAATAGCAATCTTTATTTGAAGGAAGATACTGATGCTAACATTTTGATTGCTGAAATATTTGTTGATGACATCATATTTGGAGGTGATGATATGCTATGCAAATCATTTTCTAATGAGATGCGAAGAGAATTTGAGATGTCTATGTTTGGAGAGATCAAGTTCTTTCTTGGTCTGCAGATCATGCAACAAGATGAAGATATTTTCATTACACAATCCAAGTACATCAAAGCCGTACTAAAAATATTTAAGATGGAAGATTCTAAACCAGTTGGAACACTGATGGAAACTGGATGTTAGATGATAAAGGACAACAAGTCATCAAAGGTAAGTCAAACTTTATACAGATCAATGATTGGCAAACTCATGTATGTTGTACATACTAGACTAGATATTTCACATGCAGTAGGAATAGTTGCTAGATTTTCTACTAATCCCAGGGAATCACATATGACTGATGTGAAAAGAATCCTAAGATATTTGAAGAATAGCGAGGAATATAGCTTATGGTATAGAAGAGAAGGCAATTTATAACTAAAAGTGTTTACCGATGATGATTGGGTTGGAAACATTGATGATCGAAAGAGCACAACTAGAGGAGCATTCTTTATGGGTGATAGACTTGTCACATGGATCAACAAGAAGCAAGGATGCATCTCTCAATCTACTACACAAGAAAAATATGTTGTTTCTACTGCAAATTGCTCAAATATTGCATGGATCAAAAAGTTACGAGAAGGTATACATATGCAAATTCTAGAACCATTGATTATCTATTGTGACAATACTAGTCCAATAAACATTTCCAAGAATCCAATCATGCATGCTAAGAAAAAGCATATTGCCATCAAGTATCATTATTTAAAAGAACAACTTCAGGAAAAGGAAGTGATACTTGAGTATGTGCAATCAAAGGAACAATTAGCTGATATCTTCAGCCAGCCACTGCCCAAGGATGCATTTGAATACTTGAGAAAAAGACTAGAGGTCAGACCCTTGTCTACTAGTCATTATAATGACTAGAAGGCTGCATCAGCCAACATATTATCAGAATATCATTCCTGTTGATGCAAGTAGAGAAATGAACTTCAAGGAATAGATTATGGCTAGAAAGGATCCATTTGACATTACTGTCAAAAATGTGTTTGGCATTATTGTCAAAAGCAGATATTTTTTCTATTCTCATCCAAGGGAGAGAAATATCTTACTAATAAATGGAGACATTATGTCCATTATCAGGGAGAGATCATATCCATCACAATACCCAAAGGGAGAGAAAAAAGCAAAAAGGGAGAATTCATACAAAGGAAGAGAATCACTGATAACAAACATCAAAAGAAAAGAATAGTCAAAGGGGGAGATTTGAAACACATCTCTCCCATTACAGCTTAGTCCCACATTATTGGCATACAGAACTACTATGAGAACACCTACGGGAGACACTCCTTTCTCCCTAGTCTATGGATCAACGGTGGTATTACCCCTCGAAGTGTAAATCTCATCCCTAAGGATATCATTGAAGAACCTAGTTTCAGATGAAGACTACAGAGTAGCAAGGCTTAGTGAACTAGAGTTACTAGATGAAAGAAGACAACATGCCTTCAACCACTTACAAGGCTATCAGAATCATCTTTAGCCACAAACATTTGAGGTAGGAGACCTTGTCCTCATTAAAAATCAAAAGAACCAAGAAGAGCGAGTCAAACCTGAAAAGTTTGAGCCTAATTCGCTAGGACCATTTGTCATTGTCAGCTCTACTTAAAGTGGGGCATTCATACTAGCAACACCAAATGAATTAGATAATACAAAATTTGCCTTGGTTAAAACCTAGCAAACAGGCACTATTGAGTAGGTACCCTGGCGAAAACCTAGCAAACAGGCGCCAAGTGTTCAAATCTAACTTCACCATCAATGAACTCCAAGATCAAAAGCTTGAGAATACTTCAAATGTTAGACTGACTACCCAAGTTGTATCCAGAAGCACAATCTCCTCTGAGCACCAAGCACTTACCAATGGTTAATATTGGTCCACCAGACTAGGGGTGATTCTAAATGTCTTGAAAAAATCCAAAAAATCAGAAAACTCATCAAAAATCCTAAAAGATCCAAAATCAAGAGAAAATCAATATTCATCAAAAACATTCAAAAAATTGCAAAATTCAAAGTAATGAAACCAACTCGGTTATCAAGAGACCAAAGGGAAATCACACCCAGTCAATCAATGTCACAATCATGAGCTTTGTAAATTAACATTGGGTTCATCTAACACAGCTTTATCAAATCTATCAAATCACTCAACAAGCAACTGGTGACCAAGCAAATCTATCAAATGTCACAATCATGAGATTTGCAAATCAGCATTGGGCCCATCTAACATAGCTTGATCAACTGCCAATATGATCAAATCAATCAATCAATTTTCACAATCATGAGTTTTGTGAACCAGCATTGGGGCCCATCTGACACAGCCTGATCAGCTGCCAACACGATCACAATCAATCAATCAATCCTATCAATTGTCTTACACAGTGATGGATACACTCAAAACCAGATAGGTCAGTCTAATGTGAGTAGTCTATTGCTAAAACCAGACACACTAAATAAATCAACCCAATCAAGCCTATACAAATAATTGAGCCAATCACGAGATTCCAACTGCATCAAGAAACCATCCAAAAATGATCACTAGGTCAGTCAAGTCGGTCAGATGTCAGTCTATATTTTACAGTTATATTCTTACGCTACTCCGGAATCCACCATGTGAGGAGATTAGCTATGATATATCATGACCTATTTTCTTTGATTATTGTATGTTGAATGTTAACTTCAATTTCAGGGCCATGATGATTTAGGATAAATGCGGTAGGTGTTGTCACTTATTTTCCTTCTCTTTTATTTTCCTTGTTTGATATTATAGAATCAAGAGCTTGCAGTGCTATTCAGATGGACTCTGAGTGTTTTGGACTTTTGTCTTAATTTCTATGGTCTTTCCCTTTTGATGTTGCAAACAAGAGCTCACCATGCTATCCAAATGGACTCTAGGGGTGTAGGAGTTATATCTTGTTTGCTTGGATTTCCCTTTTGGAAATCAAGAGATCACAGTGTTATCTGAATGGACTCTGGGTGCTTAGGAGTTCTATCTTGGTTTCTTTGTTTTAGATTAATTCAGAGGACAAGTGCTATCCAGAAGCTCAATATCTGGGCGCTTTTGGCTCTCTTTCTTTTCAAACAGGGAACATAGTTGAACCCAGATGATCAATATTTGGGTGCACTAGGTTCTCTTTCTATTTAATCTCTCTAGTCCTTCTGCTATCAAGAGCTCATGGCGGTATCAAGAGGTTCTAATGGTCCTAATAGGACTTTAGGACCAAATTATGAATTTCATAGATCTAGGATTGGTAGGGGTCCTAGAATTATATAAGTCCTTTGAGTAAGGAATTTGATCCATTTTGGATGCATTATAAATAAAGGGGGATCAGATTTAGATGTTTAATAAAGAGTTTTAGTTTAAATTTTCAAATACCAACGGTTAGTTTTGTTTTGGAGGGAAATCAAGAAAAACTATGTAATTAGTGTTATTTAGCCATCCAACTGATTTGGATCGGATGAGGAAGTTGTGAGAATGCTATATATTCCTCGAAAAGATGCAAAAGTACATATTATATGGTTTGTACTGACATAGAGAGAATTGAGTGAAAACTCAAGTTTTTCCTTGCAAATCTTGTTGTTTACAATGCCTTGTTGATTGTTTTGGATTTGTAACAGAGTTCTGGATGATATAAGAGCATAATAACATCATTTTTCATTTGTATTGAATGCTTTTATAATCTTTTTCATTTCATATTTGGAAAGTTGTTGTAGGTGGTATTAAAATAACTCCATTTTGATCTTTTTAATGATATAATGGGCCATTCAATGAATTTATTTGTTGTTTCTCATTTAATGGACCCTATGTAACATATGTATGATTTTACTAACCATTTGGATGCATGAAGAGTTTATTTAGTGGGTGTACACCATAAGGAAGAGTGGGAAAAGGGCATGAAATTGATGCCATAAGTGTAGCAGCAGCATATCTGACTTAAGGAGGGTATATTTTTGTTTGACACAGAAAAATAATATGACAAATCAATTCTGAATCCAAAAGGAGGAGTTCTAGAACCGAGTTTTGACTTTTTTTTAATAAGGCCCTAGTCTTTAAAGCCTAGAAGGAGCAATTTGGGGCTTTTGGGTATAGAAAGCCTATAGCATTAAATTGGCTTCATATTTATCTAATTGGGACCATATCAACACCTTTTTAAAACTGGGAAGGTTGGGTGTTAAGTCGCTAATAGTGTTCCTTTCTAAAAGTGACCTATTAGGCCTAGGTAATAAAGTGGAAACAATGTTTTTGAGGATTGATGCTCCAAAACAAGAACATATGGGTTTGACATATGTTTAAAAAATTATAAAAGGGTATCCTAATCCAGAATTATATTCTAGAGTGGTTTGGGAAAATACGAAGAAAAGTCCAAAAAATAGTGAAAATAGAGCTACAAGGATTCCTAGGCCTACTAAGGCTAGACAGTAGACTTGACGGTTGGAGTCTTTTCAGAGGGTTGTAACCTGTCAGAATATGTTTTAATTTGGTTTTAAATATTTTCTAAGGTGTTGGAGGTAGTGGATAGGTCTCTTGTTTCATTCTTCCATTTTGGTGCCATTTGAGTGCACTTGGGAAGCCTTGGTTCATCATCCACCTTTTACATTTGAAAGGCATTAAGACACCTTAGTTTTGTAAATCCACTTGCCTCTGCTTCAAGTGGTATTAGAGCACAAAAGATACCTTTTGGAGAGGATAGTTTATATCTCAGAGAAAGAAGAATTTGAAGAGTTTGAGGAAGAGGCTCTAGAAATGCCTCCAAAGATGACAAAAGTTGAACTTGCCAAGAAGGTGATAGAGCAAGCAGAGGAGAACAGGAAGATGAAGGCATAGATGGAAAATATGAGAAGAGATGTGATTAAGAAAAATAAAGGGGAAGAAGACCATAAAGAGGAGGTCCAAGAAGAAGAAGAAGAGAGAGCACCAAGGGAAGACCTTGATCCTGAGGATGCAAGGATGGCGAAATTTGCAAAATCCATTAAAGGTAATGACTACAAGGGTAAGTATGAAATTCCTATGTATGAAGGGAAGATGAATGATGAAGAGTTAATTGACTGGTTTAATTATATTGAGAATTTCTTTGACTGTGAAGATGTTGATGATGAACAAAAAGTGAAGATTCCAAACTCCAGGTTGAAGGGACATGCTTTAGTTTGGTGCGATTGCTTACAAGAAGAAAGAGGGAAGAAGAAGTTTCCTCAGATCACATCATGCCAAAGGATGATGGAAAAGATGATGGATAAATTCCTTCCAAGAGACTATAAGTTTCAATTGTACAAAAATAAGTATAACCTAAAACAAAAGGACATGGATGTCCAAAGGTATAATGAATAATTCCACAAGTTAGATATCAGAGTTTCTCATGATGAAGAAAAGGAAGAGAAAGTAGCAAGGTATATGGGTGGACTAAGATTAAAGACCTAGGATGAGACAAGTTGGCTACCAGGGCTGAGGACAAGTTGAGAATAAGACAAGAGAGACAAGGAGGTGGAAGAGGATAGTCAAATAGGGGAATAGGTGGAAGATCCAATGAAGGACAAGGACAAGGTGACAATGGAAAGGAACCTATGAATGATCAGAGAAGTGAACAAAGAGGTGGTGGCAGATTTGATTCAGGTAGAGGCAGCAACACCTTCAATAGAAAATGTTACAACTGTGGTGAGGAAGGGAAGCCTTTCTACAAGTGTCCACAAAAAGATACAAGGAAGTCTCATAGGAGAGTGACTCTAACACAACAGGAAGATGAAAAAGAAAAAGATGAAAACATTAAGATAGGACCATATATTGAAGGAGACCTACTCATCATGAGAAAGGGAGCAACAATAAAAAGGAAAGAAGAATCATAGGTATACATCTTTAGAACTCATTGCAAGAGTGAAGGTAAAATATCTAAAATGATAATTGATTCAAGGTCATTTGATAATTTGGTTTCTTATGAAATGGTTAACAAACTAAATTTGCAGAAGTTTCCTCATAGCAGACCTTATAAAGCCACTTGGGTAAGTGATGAACAAAGTCTTGTGATTAGACAACAAGCATATGTTAATTTTTCAATTGGTGACTACAATGATAGAGTATTGTGTGATATTGCTCCAATGACTTGTTCTCATGTTATTTTGGGGAGACATTGTCAGTCTTCAAGAAGAACTATTCATTATGGTTTTGAAAATACTTATGTGGTCCATAAGGATGGTAGGGTATTCACTCTTAAACCTTTGGAAAGTAGTGTTGCTAATGAAACAAAGATTGTTTTCTTTGGAAGAAAGGAGTATTTGGATTTGTAGGTACATGTAAAGCTCTAATTCCAGGGGAAGGATTAGAGGACTAAACAATCCTTATTGGTACTCAACACAAAGTGTGTTGATTTGGAGAAAAAAGGGATAGTGTGGTAAGACAACTGGGTGACAAAGGGTGTCCTGGTAGGGACAGTTTTGTGTCCTCTACTGAAACCAATGGAGGAAGTTGTAGACCTATCCATCGAGGGAAGAAAAATGGTTCAAATGATCCTTTGACATGATAGAGAAGGAGCAGCAAGGGCAGTTTGGTTTTGATTGTCCCAGACAACACGTGTGCAATGATATCAAGCATAGTCTTGATAAAATGTTTTATTTTCATGTTTCTAACCAAATTATTGCAAGGTCAAAAGGAGGAGGTGGAGAGTTGTCCCAAGGAAGAAAAGGTTGCAAGATTCCATCAAAGAAGATTGGGGGTGTGAAGACAAGGCCCTTAACCTTTTGGGGCAAAAGTTCTTCTTCACCTGGGGAGTATGGTGCAGAAGCACCCAAAGATAGGAAGACCATAATGAAACCAAGGATGCATGTTGGATCAAATATAAATAAAGGGGAATTAGATTTAGATGTTTAATAAATAGTTTTAGTTTAAATTTTCAAATACCAATGGTTAGGTTGGTTTTGGAGGGAAATCATGAAAAACTATGTAATTAGTGTTTGTTAGCCATCCAACTGATTTGGATCGATTGCGGAAGTTTTGGGAAGGCTATATATGCCTTGAAATGATGGAAAAGTACATATTGTATGGACTGTACGGACATATAGAGAATTGAGTGAAAACTCAAGTTTTTCCTTGTAAATCTTGTTGATTTCAATGCCTTGTTGATTGTTTTGGATTTGTAACAGAGTTGTGGATGACATAAGAGCATAATAACATCATTTTTCATCTGTATTGAATCCTTTTATAATATTTTTTTCTTCAGATTTGGAAAGTTGTTGTAGACGGTCATTTTGGTGCATTAAAATAGCTCCATTTTAGTCTTTTTAATGATATAATGGGTCACTCAATGAATTTATTTGTTGTTTATCATTTAATGGACCCTATGTTAGATATGTATGATTTTACTAACCATTTGGATGCGGGAGGAGTTGATTTAGTGGGTGTACACCATAATGAAGAGGGGCAAAAGGGAATGAAATTGATGCCATAAGTGCAGCAGCAGCATATCTGGCTTAAGGAGGGTATATTTTTGTTTGACACAGAAAAATAATATGACAAGTCAATTCTGAATCTAGAAGGAGGAGTTTTGGAACCGAGTTTTGAGTTGTTTTTAAGAAGCCCTAGTTTTGAAGGCCTAGAAGGAGCAATTTGGGGCTTTTGGGTATAGAAAGCCTATAGGGCTAAATTGACTTCATATTTCTCTAATTGGGACCATATGAACACCTTTTGAAAAGTGGGAAGGTTGGGTTTTAAGTCGCTAATAGGGTTCCTTATTAAAAGTGACCTATTAGGCCTAAGCAAGCAAGTGGAAACAATGTTTTTGGGGATTGATGCTCCAAAACAAGAACATATGGTTTTGACATATGTTTAAAAACTTCTACAAGGGCATCCTAATCCAGAATTATATTCTAGAGTGGTTTGGTAAAATTTGAAGAAATGTCCAAAAAATAGTAAAAATAGGGCTACAAGGATTCCTAGGCCTACTAATGCTAGAGAGTAGATTTGAGGGTTGGAGTCTTTTCAGAGGGTTGTAACCTATTAGAAGAAGTTTTAATTTGGTATTAAATATTTCCTAAGGTGTTGGAGGTAGTGGATAGGTCTCTTGTTTCATTCTTCACTTTTAGAGCCATTTGAGTGCACCTGGGAAGCCTTGGTTCATCATCCACCTTTTACATTTGAAAGTCATTAAGAGACTTTAGTTTTGTAAATCCACTTGCCTCTTTATCAATTGGTATCAGAGCACAAAAGATACCTTTTGGAGAGTATAGTTTATATGTCAGAGTAAGAATAATTTGAAGAATTTGAGGAAGAGGCTCTAGAAATGCCTCCACAAATGACAAACGTTGAAAAGATAGAGCAAGCAGAGGAGAATAGGAAGATGAAGGCATAGATGGAAAATATGAGAAGAGATATGATTAAGAAAAATAAAGGGGAAGAATAACATGAAGAGGAGGTCCAAGAAGAAGAAGAAGAAGAGAGAGCACCAAGTGAAGAGCTTTATCATGAGGATTCAAGGATGGCAAAATTTGTAAAAGCCATTAAAGGTAATGACTACAAGGGTAAGTATGAAATTCCTATGTATGATGGAAAGATGAATGATGAAGAGTTAATTGACTGGTTTAATTATATTGAGAATTTCTTTGACTATGAAGATGTTGATGATGGACAAAAAGTGAAGATTGCAAAGTCCAGGTTGAAGGGACATGCTTTACTTTGGTGGGATTGCTTACAAGAACAAAGATGGAAGAAGAAGTTTCCTAAGATCACATCATGCCAGAGGATGATGGAAAAG
This sequence comes from Thuja plicata, assembly GCA_018584345.1. Classification (NCBI taxonomy): domain Eukaryota; kingdom Viridiplantae; phylum Streptophyta; class Pinopsida; order Cupressales; family Cupressaceae; genus Thuja; species Thuja plicata. Next base: position 40,536 of record MU225501.1, on the reverse strand, counting down.
ATGAGCGATAAATTCCTTCCAAGGGACTATAAGGTTCAATTGTACAAAAATAAGTAAAACCTAAAACAAAAGGACATGGATGTCCAAAGGTATACTGAAGAATTCCACAAGTTAGATATCAGAGTTTCTCATGATGAAGAAGAGGAAGAGAAAGTAGCAAGGTACATGGGTGGACTAAGATTAAACACCCATGATGAGATTAGTTTGAATATACCCAACACTGCGGAAGAGTGTTACAAGTTGGCTACCATGGCTGGGGATAAGTTGAGAAGAAGACAAGAGAGACAAGGAGGTGGAAGAGGATAGTCAAATAGGGGCAGAGGTGGAATATCCAATGAAGGACAAGGACAAGGTGACAAAGGAAAGTAACCTATGAAAGATCAAAGAAGTGGACAAAGAGGTGGTGGCAGATTTGGTTCAGGTAGAGGTAGCAGCACCTTCAATAGAAACTGTTACAACTGTGGTGACGAAGGGCATCCTTTCTACAAGTGTCCACAAAAAGATATAAGGAAGTCTCATAGGAGAGTGACTCTAACACAAGAGGAAGAGGAAAAAGCCATATGATTCCCAACATATGTGTCCCACGATATTTGTGTAGTGAAAGAGATCTTTACTCCACGGCAACAATACCTGGAAACGGCAAAAACATGGGCACCTACGTCGTGGACCTTTGTGTCCTAGTAGCGTGACAATTGTTGTGTGAGCTAACAGACATTCGAGCATTGGGCCTATAACATTGTATTCTGAAGCCATTGACCTAGTTTGATCTGATTGTTCATTGTTAAGACCTTGTAATAACCTTGCAACTTGAAAAAGTTGTAGATCATACACAATTTCAATCTTCATTCTTCAAAACATAGTGTCTATTATTCTTGTTCCTTTGATCAGTTTCTGAAAACGCAAAACAAAACATCCAAACTGTCAAAACCACTCAAACGTGTTAAAGTCTAGGGTTGTTAACGTCAACAATCTTGCAAATCATAAGCATTGTTCCAGAAAAATTCAAAATAATCAAGCACTGATACTTATCCTCTAATCTTTTTTAGACTGTTCCTCATTTACCGCAATTGCCTACATTATGCCACAATTGAAAGAAGTTTGTCGCAGTTGATCCATTTACTGTCGCAATCATTGTGTTTATTACCGCAATCAGTGATAAACTACCGCAATCGACCAGTTATTTTACCGCAATCGGTGAAATTATACCGCAATTGACCAGATATACTACATTCCTATTTTGACCTAAAACCTTGAAAGAAGTCTTTATTTGGTGTCCAAAACTAGTGTCTATCCCAGGAAAATGCGAAGAACATTGTGTGAATCTCTAAACATTAAAGATTACCCTTTCTCTGTAAAAGCACAATTATTGTCAAAAACATTGTTAGTTCAAAAGTTTAGACTATAAATACCTTGATCTCATCATATCAAACATCATCATCTTTATCAAAGTGACTTTGTCCAAGGCAAACGTGGGCAAATCTTATCATTTATCATCACCACTTTGAGATCAAGTTATATCAAAATCTGTCCCTAGAATTACCCTTGTCCAAAAACATAACTCCACCTTCCTCAGAAAGGATCTTCTTTGTTGTTTGCTTTATATCACTTGTTTTAGTTACAAAACCTAGACCGCACTATGTCTCAAACACCTCAGGGAGAACCTTACACAAGGTCTAAAGCTAGAACTCAACCTGATGAGTCATATATCAACCATTTCCCCGCTTAGGAAACAGAGAAAGAGAACAATCCCTTCATCAACATTAGTTCTTCTCTTTTCATTGAACAAGCCCGTCCGACAGATTTTTCCAAGATATCACAGTAGAAGAACTTGAAGATGCGGAACAAGATGCTTACTCCACAAAAGAAGTTAACGTTGTTGTAGAGAGGAATCCTGAATGTTACTTGGCCATGTTAATAAAGAAGGGAGTCAAACTCCCCGCTGAATTTAGTGTATCAACTATATGGCCCAAAAACCCTCTCACATGTCAAAACACTACTCACACTCCTCAGATACTAGCTATTGTGTCACAGATCTTTCCACCATTGGTTTTACCCACATCGACAGACTATATACAATCAACCCAATGACCCGACCCAGGCTAGCACATCTTCTACTCAAAGCATGACAGGCTCGCAACAAAGTGCACCTATGGTCACTAGTATGCCTGCACCTTTGGTCTCATGGCTAGGACAATCAAGCTCTCATGCTATGCCTTCCATCCCACCAAACACCAACTATTTTGAAACTGTCACTGCTGCAATCAATTCACTCTAGCCTTGGGATCAACACATCATGCCCGTAGGGATCCAGCTCTACAGGAACAAGTTACAGTCAAGGCCCACCCAAGGCCACATCTTTGCCCATGCTGACACCAATCCAACCTCCGCAACAGCAACCCCAGCTTCAGTTGCCTCAACCCCAACCTCTACAACAGGAACCCAAGCTTCAGTTGCCTCAAATCCAACCCCCGCAAAAACAACCCCAGCTACAATTGCCTCAGTTCCAACTCTCACAACAGGAACCCCAACTTTAGTTGACTCAAATCCAACCTCAACGACAGCAACCCCAGTTCCAAACCCAACCTCAGCCGCAACAATATCTACCCCAGCATTATCAACCCCAGTTTCTGTCACAACAACAAACATATCAAAACCCACCATGGACTACTCATGTCCCTCCAGTTACAAATCACTCGGTCGGGAATCTATATCAAGTCCCTAGGATGAAATACTATGTTCCTACTCAAGGGACATAGTGGCGCAGCCTCATACCCACCATGGCACAAAGGAATGTCCACACACACCAGCCTCAATATCAAACGGACATGCTAATGCAACAAATGAAAACCCTTCAAACCCAAATGATGGATATGCAAAATCAGGGGCAGACTAAATCCTTTACCACAAAGGATTTATACCCATATCTCTTTGACCATTCTCTTCACATGTCTTCATTCCCAAATCACTTCTTGGTACTGAAATTTGACAAGTATAGGGGCAGTACCAACCCTATTGAGCATATCCGAGAGTTATTTTCTAGTTGCGTTGAAGTCGCTCACGATGAGACATATCTAATGTGACTGTTCCCACAAAGCTTGGGTGGACCAGCAATGGAATGGTTCTCACATCTACCTCATGTCATTCAATCTTGGGGAGAATTGGCTAAAAATTTCATAGCTCACTTCCATCATAACATCGAGCGCAAGGTTAGCATCAAGCACCTTTGCGATATCAAATAGAAAGATGGAGAGTCTTTTGTTAACAGGGGTGGAGGAATACAGCAAACCGTATAACATATGATATGCCTGAACTTGACTTAACAGTCATGTTTGTTGACAATCTAATTCCAGACATGTCATTCACAACAGAGTTACAGTTAGCTCTGAATTTCACACAACCCATCGAAAGAGGAGTTCGTTGTAAGAAGAACTTAGTCAAAAGAGAAATCATTGCAGATCCCACACAAACAAATAGAAATAAGAATGCAATCAAAAAAGCTAAGTGGTGGAAAAAGAACAAAAATGTCACTAGAGATGGTGTCATTGATGTGAAAACAGTAAACTATGTGCAACCCAAGGTGTCACTGCAAGGCACACCTGTGGCCAACAAAAAACCCATAGGGCCCACTCAATAAGTATACACCCAAAACCAACCTCCCCCTGTACAAGCGCCTACTGTATCAAACAGTCAACAACAGAATCAACGAAAACCACAGTTTCAATTCCAACAACGAGATTTCACACCATTAGAAGAGCTGATAGAATCAGCTTTACACAAGTTGATACAATCAAACACTATGACTCTCCCAGAAATCAATCTATTAATTAATGGTTTTTTAATCATTAATTAATCATCTATTTTCCTTTAAATTCATTCCCCAAATCATCTAATCAAATTCCCAAAATTAATTAAATAATTAATTTTATTTAATTAAATAACTTTGACTGATTAATTACCATTAATTGATTAATTAAACTCAATTTCCTATAGTTTAAATTCAAATATTTAAACTTACTAATTAAATTTTTCCAATTAAATTAATTTAATTTCATCAAAAAAAAAAAAATTCTTAATCAAAAAGAACTCAATTATCTCACATGTTGAAAACAATTATTAAATAAATGAATTAAATACTCATTTATCTTCAAAGAGATAACTCCAATCAGATCACATGGGTTACTCCACCCATCTCTCCAGTCCACATGGGT
>MU225501.1:12038-23711 GCA_018584345.1 Thuja plicata | reverse complement strand
AGAAAGAGGTTAAGATTGATAAGGTATCTACACTTGTGAATGCATTGACTGAGATTGCAGAGTATAAGGTAGATGAGGTTATGAGTGAATTTCAATAATCTGTTAATTGGGTCTAATGAGCAAGTCAGTGAATGTCTTGTTATGAAGGATAGTAATGAGATTGTTGATATTGACAAGATTGACGTTGTTGGTGTTGGAATTTAGATTCCTTTGGCTGAATTTTATGACCTTGTTGGGATTGTTGCTGAGTATGATACTGTTTGCAATATTGGTATTGTTGTTGGTGATTATGAGAGGTCTTGCGGTAAGGCTCTTATTTGTCAAGGTATTGAAGCTAATGGATTTGTTGATCAATATAAGAATTCTAGAAATGGAGATTTCATTTGTAATAAAGAACATGTTGTCGGTAAAGAGTTCCAAACCGATTTGTCTCGGTTACATACTTATTTGTTGAAGAGAATACCTAGATGGTGTGAGAGAGAAGACAATGTGGTTCTTTCATAATGTTGATACTCATAGGATTGTTTATGTGAAAGAAGATGGTGTTCTTTATGTTGCAGAGCAGGTACGGAAAGAGGAGCAGTATTCCTTTGATGGGAATATATATGAGGGCTTGAGGATGTACATACCGAGAGTGAGGATGAAGACTGATTTGAAGATAAAGATGATGGTGTTGATACAGGAAGTGTGGATTTAATTCATATCTGAAGTTCTTTTAGATTTAGGTCTTGACCTATATGTTGTAAAACGTGTTCTCCAGTCTAGGAGAATGTGATCTTTTCTGGCTGACTTGTGGCGTGCGATCTTCTATATATTTGTAGTCTCTTGTTCCTTTGTAGTCTCATGTTGGGCTTGTATGATGTAAACCCTTAATTCTGAATAATAAGGCCTCTGAGGCATGTTGATTGTTTGTTGTGGAGTTCTTAATCATCTAGTGTCGATAGATTCCTATGTGTTGACTCTTATTGCATACTTGGACCATGTCCATTAGGGAAACTTTGACTGTGACTGCATCAGATGCTATTTGATACTGATTTTTTTGTGTCGATATATTGTAGAGTAACAGACAATTGAGATCTTGTAGATTGATCGTCGAGCAGAGCCAGTTGCACCTTGTGAAGGGACAGAGGTCGTCGGATAGCATGAGCCCTAAATGTGTAAAGAGAATGTTTGAAGACCTTAGGGGTGAGTTAAGGTCTAAATTTTTAATGCTTTGGTTAGTTTGAGGAGGATTATGGAACCTGAGGATGAGTATGTTGAGGCTACTCAAGAGTTGAAGAGATTGAGTTAGCATTTACCGATTGAGAGATGGGTTGTTTGGTTTGTGAGAAGAATTGTTCAAAGGAGGAGAAAGAAAGTTTGGGTTGCTACTTAGAAAGAGGTTAAGATTGATAGGGTATGTACAATTGTGAATGCTTTGACTAAGATTGCATAGGAAAACGTAGATAGGGTAATGGTTGAATATCATAATATGGCTGAATTTGATGACACTCCTGGGAATGTTGCAGAGTTTGATACTTTTTGCAGTATGGGTGTTGTTGTTCATGAAATTGTTGTTAGAGATTATGAGAGGACTTGTTGTAAGGCTCTTATTTGTGAGGGTATTGAAGCTGATGGATTTGTTTATCAATATAAGAATGCTAGGAATGGGGTTTTGATTTAGGATTAGGAAGATGTCGGTGGTAAGGAGTTGCAAACTATGTTGGTTTAGTTACATACTGATTTGTTGAAGAGATTACGTAGATGGTGTGACAGAGAAGACATGTTGTTCTTAGTTGCTGCTAATACTCATAGCATTGTTTTTTGTGAAAGAAGATGGTTTTGTTTATGTTGCAGAGGGGGTATGGAAAGAGGAGCAGTATTCCTTTAATTAGAGGAGCAGTATTCCTTTGATGAGAGTATGTCTGATGCCTTCAGGATGGACATACTGAGAGTCAAGATGATTAATTTCAAAATAAAGATGATGGTGTTGATGGAAGGAGTGTGGATGAAGGATCAAGGTGGTGGATTGAGAATGGTTGATGAATTCATTGTTGTTGATGGACTTATAAGAAAGAGTGAACATATGTGTGATGACTATGAGGATGAGTGGCTCAAGATTATAAGAGGTTTTTGCAGATCTTGGTTATGGATTTGTCGTTGATCGATTTGATTTTGTCAGAAAGTTTGATATGTGGTTTGCTTTGGTGCAGAGCATGTGCATATCAGATCAGAGGACGCAGAGAGATTGTGTCCGCAGGTTCACATTCTTAACCAGGACGATTGGTATGTCGCATGACAAATTGGAGTATTATGTCCAGTTCTGCATTTCTTCTACAACTCCAAAGTGAGAAGCTCACTTACTTAATAACCTCGAGTGTTTGATGCAGGAGCATCTCATCATCTTGGAAATCTTGCATGAACCACAAAAATTTCATTTCTATTTGTTCTTGTTCCTTTGTTTTGTTTCGAAATCCTCATTGTTGGTTCGTTATCCCTTGTGATCCAAATTGTGTGTTCTTGATATCATGATGAATCTGTGTTTGGCTTCGCATCCCGATACATTGTTTCCTGATGAAGATTTCTTAAGTGTGGGTCTTTTCCAATTTTTTTACTATGTATGCCTTACAATGTAAGCTTGCATGTTGTTGGGCATGAATGATGTAAACCATTAATTGTGAATAATAAGAAGACATATGAGGCATGTTGATTGTTCGTTGTGGAGTTCATAATAGTCTTGTGTTGATAGATTTCATTGTGTTGACTCTTATTACATAGTTGGACCGTCTCCATTTGAAAAACTTAAACTGTGACTGCATCATATGCTATCAGCGCAAGATTTTCTACTGTAGATTGAGTTCCTACACTTGTGAAGCCGTAGTTTTGTTTATTGTGAGGTGGCAGATTGAAGATCTGACTGGAAATTACAGAGTGTGGATCTGACGTACAATAGGAGAGTATTTGTACGAGGATAGATGGGAGAGTACTTGTTGCCAATTGTTAAGCTTGAAATAGGTCGCATTCCTACACACATCCTGTTGGTGGGCAGATCGTCGATTTGATGCAGGTTGTTAGCATATTCAATAGATTGCAGAGTAAGAGGAAATTAGAGTCTTGCATATAGATTGTCAAGCAGAGGTAGTTGCACGTTTTGAAGAGAGTGGGATCGATGGATATGATAATCCCTACAAGTGTAAAGAAAATGTTTGAAGACCTGGCAGGTGAATTAAGGCCTAATATTTGTAATGCTTTGGTTAGTTTGAGGAGGATTCCTGGTCATGTCCTATTTGTTTTTTTTATGTATGCCTTAGAATGTAAGCTAGCATGTTTTTGGGCATGAATTATGTAAGCTTTTAATTGTGAATAATAAGAAGGCATGTGAGGCATGTTGATTGTTCATTGTGGATTTCATAATAGTCTTGTGGTGATAGATTTTGTTGTGTTGACTCTTATTGCATAGTTGGACCATCTCCATTGAGAAAACTAAATCTGTGATTGCATCATATTCTATCAACGTGAGATTTTTTGTGTAGATTGAGTTCCTGAACTTTTGAAGCCCTACTTTTGTTTATTGTGAGGTGGAAAATTGAAGATTTGACTAGCAGTTAAAGAGTGTAAATTTGACATACAAAAGTAGAGTATTTGTGGAGGACAGATAGGAGAGTACTTGTTGCCAATTGTGAAGCTTGCAATGGGTTGTATTCCTACACACATCCTGTTGGTGGGCAGATCCTCGGATTGACGTAGGTTATTAACATATTCAATAGATTGCAGAGTAAGAGGCAATTGAGATCTTGTAGATAGATTGTCGAGCAGAGGCAATTGCACCCGTTGAAGGGAGAGAGATTGATGGATATGATCATCCCTAGAAATAAAAAGAGAATGTTTGAAGACCTTAGGAGTTAGCTAGTACGCGTTTCTCTAAGATTGATTTGTTACTCCAACGGTTGATTCTAGTTCCTGGGCTTGCAAAATCCCGGATGGTTCGATGTGGTATGTAAGAATGTCGGTCTGACCTATGGTAGTAGAGGATTCATGTGAGGATGGATGGGAAAGTACTTTTTGTCAATTGTGAAACTTGGAATGGGTCGTCTTCCTTTAGAAATCTTCTTGGTGGGCAGATCATCAGATCGAGAGAGGTTGTTAACATGTTCAATAGATTGTAGAGTAACAGACAATTGAGATCTTGTAAATTCCTTTTCGAGCAGAGGCAGTTGTACCTTGTGAAAGGGAGAGAGGTCGTGGGATAGGATGAGCCATAAATGTGTAAAGAGAATGTTTGAAGACCTTACGAGTGACTTAAGGTGTAAGATTTGTAATCCTTTGGTTAGTTTAAGGAGGATTCTTGAACCTGAGGATGAGTATGAGGAGGCTAGTCAAGAATTGAAGAGATTGAGTTAGCATTTACCGATTGAGAGATGGGTTCTTTGGCCTGTGATAAGAATTGTTCAAAGGAGGAGAAAGCAAGTTTGGGTTGCTACAGATAAATAGGTTAAGATATATAAGGTATGGTGGGAATGCTTTCAATGAGATTGCAGAGGATAAGGTAGACAGTACTTGTTGTTGATTGTGAAGCATGAAATGGGTTGTGTTCCTTCAAACCACCTTAGGGGTGAATTAAGGTCTAGGATTTGTAATTCTTTGGTTCACTTGTGGAGGATTCTTGAACCTAAGGATGAGTACGAGTAGGCTCCTTAAGAGTTAAAGAGATTCAGTTAGCATTTACAGATTCATAGATGGTTTGTTTGGCCTATGAGAAGAATTGTTCAAAGGAGAAGAAAGCAAGTTAGGGTTTTTACTGAGAAAGAGGTTAAGATTGATAAGGTATCTACACTTGTGAATGCTTTGACTGAGATTGCGGAGAATAAGTTGGATGGGGTTATGAGTGAATTTCATAATCTGTTAATTGGGCCTAATGAGCTAGTTAAGTAATGTCTTGTTATGAAGCATGATAATGATATTGTTGATATTAACGACATTGATGTCGATGGTGTTGGAATTTAGATTCCTTTGGCTGAATTTGATGACCTTGTTGGGACTGTTGACGAATATGATACTGTTAGCAGTATGGGTATTGTTGTTGATAAAATTTTTGTTGGTGATTATGAGAGGTCTTGTGGTAAGGCTCTTATTTTTTGGTGTATTGAAGCTGATGGATTCGTTGATCAATATAAGAGTTCTAGGAAAGGAGTTTTTATTTGTGGTAACGAACATGTTTTTGGTAAGGAGTTGTAAATAGATTTGTTTCAGTTACATACTTATTTGTTGAAGAGAATACCTAGAGGGTGTGAGAGAGAAGACAATGTGGCTCTTTCATGATGCTGATACTCATAGGATTGTTTTTGTGAAAGAAGATGGTGTTCTTTATGTTGCAGAGCAGGTATGGAAAGAGGAGCAGTATTCCTTTGATGGGAATATGTATGAGGGCTTGAGGATGTACATATCGAGAGTGAAGATTAAGACGGATTTCAAGATAAAGATGATGGTGTTGATGGAGGAAGTGTGGATTTAATTTATATCTGCAGTTCTTTGAGATTTAGGTCTTGACCTATATGTTGTAAAACGTGTTCTTCACTCTAGGAGAATGTGCTCTTTTCTGGCGGACTTGTGGCTTGCGATCTTGTATATATTTGTAGTCTCTTGTTGGGCTTATATGATGTAAACCCTTAATTTTGAATAATAAGGCCTCTGAGGCATGTTGATTGTTTATTGTGGAGTTCTTAATCATCTTGTGTTGATAGATTCCAGTATATTGACTCTTATTACATGCTTGGAACATCTCCATTGGGGAAACTCTGACTGTGATTGCATCAGATGCTATTTGAGCCTGATTTTTGTGTAGTTCAAGGTCCTATGCTAGTGATGCCATAGTTTTATTTATTATGACGTGACAGATTAAAGATCTGACTCGCATTTGCTGAGTTCTTCCGCAAGAATATTATTGAAGGATTTCATCTTGGTTGTTGGCAAGTGTGAGTTTCTGTGAGATTGATTTGTTACTGCAATGGTTGATTCTAGTTAATGGATGATTCTAGTTACTGATAAAAAAGAGTCAACAAATGTGTGATGACTATGAGGATGAGTGGCTCAAGATTATAAGAGGTCTTGGAGATCTTGTTTATGGGTTTGTCATTGATCGGTTTGGTTTTGTCAGAGAGTTTGATATGTAGTTTGCTTTGGTGCAGATCATGTGCATATCAGATCAGAGGACGCAGAGATTTTGTGTCTGTAGGTTCACATTCTTAACCAGGACTGTTGGTATGTCGCATGACAAATTAAAATCTTATGTCCAGTTGTGGATTTCTTCTACAACTCCAAAGTGAGAAGCTCACTTTCTTAATAACCTCGTGTGGCTGATGCAGGAGTATTTCAGCATCTTGGCAATCTTGCATGAAGCAAAAAAATTTCATTTCTATTTGTTCTTGTTCCATTGTTTTGTTTCGAAATCATTGTTGTTGGTTCGTTATCCCTTGTGATCCAAATTATGTGTTCTCGATATCATGATTAATCTGTGTTTGGCTTCGCATCCCGATACATTGTTTACTGCTGAAGATTTCTTAGGTGTGGGTCTTGTCCTATTTTTTTTCCTATGTATGCCATAGAATGTAAGCTAGCATGTTTTTGGGCATGAATGAGGTAAACCATTAATTGTGAATAATAAGAAGGCATGTGAGGAATGTTGATTATACGCTGTGGAGTTCATAATAGTCTTGTGTTGATAGATTTCATTGTGTTGACTCTTTTTGCATAGTTGGACCTTCTCCATTGGGAAAACTAAAACTATGACTGCGTAATATGCTATCAGCGCAAGATTTTCTAATGTAGATTGAGTTCCTAAACCTGTGAAGCCCTAGTTTTGTTTATTTTCAGGTAGCAGATTAAAAGATCTAAGTGGCAGTTAAACAGTGTGGATATGACCTACAACAGGAGAGTATTTGTATGAGGATAGATAGGAGAGTACTTGTTGCCAATTGTGAAGCTTGAAATAGGTTGTATTCCTACACACATCCTATTGGTGTGCAGATCGCCCGATTAATGCAAGTTGTTAGCACACTCAATAGATTGCAGAGTAAGAGGCAATTGAGATCTTGCATAGATTGTCAAGCAAAGGCAGTTGCACCTTTTCAAGGGAGAGAGATCAATTCATATGATCAGCCCTAGAAGTGCAAAGAGAATGTTTGAAGACGTTACGAGTGAGTTAAGGTCTAATATTTGTAATGATTTGGTTAGTTTGAGGAGGATTCCTGGTCGTGTCCTATTTTTTTTTCCTATGTATGCCTTATAATGTAAACTAGCATGCTTTTGAGCATGAATGATGTAAACCATTAATTGTGAATAAAAGGAAGGCATGTGAGACATGTTGATTGTTCGTTGTGAAGTTCATAATAATCTTCTGTTGATAGATTTCCTTGTGTTGTCTCTTATTGCATAGTTGGACCATCTCCATTAGGAAAACTGAAAAGTATGAATGCATCATATGCTATCAGCACGAGATTTTTTCCTATAGATCGAGTTCCCAAACTTGTGAAGCCCTACTTTTGTTTATTGTGAGGTGGCAGATTGAAGATCTCACTGGCAGTTAAAGAGTGGGGATCTGACCTACAATAGCAGAGGTACTTGTACGAGGATAGATCAGAGAGTACTTGTTTCGGATTGTGATGCTTGAAATGGGTTTTGTTTCTACACACATCCTGTTGGTGGTAAAATAATCTGATTAACGCAGGTTGTTAGAGTACTCAATAGATTGCAGAGTAAGAGGCAATTCAGTTCTTGCAGATAGATCGTCGAGCAGAGGCAGTTCCACCTTTTGAAGGGAGAGAGACCAATGGATATGATCATCCCTAGAAGGGTAAAGAGAATGTTTGAAGACCTTACGGGTGAGCGATGGTCTAATATTTGTAATGATTTGGTTAGTTTGAGGAGGATTCCTGGTCTTGTCCTACTTGATTTTCCTATGTATGCCTTAGAATGTAAACTAGCATGCTTTTCGGCATGAATGATGTAAACCATTAATTGTGAATAATAAGAAGGCATGCGAGGCATGTTGATTGTTCATTGTGGAGTTCATAATAGTCTTGCGTTGATAGATTTTGTTGTGTTGACTCTTATTGCATAGTTGGACCATCTCCATTGGCAAAACTGAAACTATGACTACATCTTATTCTATCAGCGTTAGGTTTTTTTGTGTAGATCAATTTCCTGAACTTGTGAAGCCCTACTTTTGTTTATTGTGAGGTGGCTGATTGAAGATCTTCCTGGGAGTTACAGAGTGTGAATCTGACATACAACAGTAGAGTAATTGTGGAGGATACATCGGAGAGTACTTGTTGTCAATTTTGAAGCTTGAAATGGGTTGTATTCTTACACACATCCTGTTGCTGGGCAGATCACCAGATTGATGCAGGTTGTTAGCATAATCAATACATTACAGAATAAGAGGCAATTGAGAACTTGCAGATAGATCACCGACAAGAGGCAGTTGCACCTTTTGAAGGGAGAGAGATTGATGGATATGATCATCCCTAGAAGTGTAAAGAGAATGTTTGAAGACCTTACAGGTGAGCTAAGGTCTAATATTTGTAATGATTTGGTTAGTTTGGGGAGGATTCATGAACCCAAGGATCAGTATGAGGAGGCTACTCAATAATTGAAGAGATTGAGTTAGCTAGTATGAGTTTCTCTAAGATTGATTTGTTACTCCAATGGTTGATTCTAGTTCCTAGGCTTGCAAAATCTTGGATGGTTTGATGTGGTATGGAAGAATTTTCGTCTGACCTACGGTAGCAGAGGATTCATGTGAGGATGGATGGGAAAGTACTTTTTGTTGATTGTGAAACTTGGAATGGGTTGTCTTCCTTTAGACATCATGTTGGTGGGCAGATCGTCGGATTGAGAGAGGTTGTTAACAGTAACAGAAAATTTAGATCTTGCAAATCGATTGTCGAGCAGAGGCAGTTACGCCTTGTGAAGGGAGAGAGGTCGTCGGATAGGATGAGCACTAAATGTGTAAAGAGAATGTTAAAAGACCTTACGAGTCAGTTAAGGTGTAAGATTTTTAATGCTTTGGTTAGTTTAAGGAGGATTCTTGAACCTGACGATGAGTATGAGGAGGCTAGTCAAGATTTGTAGAGATTGAGTTAGCATTTACCGATTGAGAGATGGGTTCTTTGGCCTGTGAGAAGAATTTTTCTAAGGAGGAGAAAGCAAGTTTGGGTTGCTACTACAAAATAGCTTAAGATATATAAGGTATGTACACTTGGGAGTGCTTTGAATGAGATTGCAGAGGATAAGGTAGAGAGGGTTATAGGTGAATTTCATAATCTGTTGATTAGGTCTGATGGGCAAGTTAAGGAGCGTCTTGTTATGAAGGATGAAGATGAGATTGTTGATATTGAGGATGTTAATGTTACCGAAGTTGGAATTGAGATTCATTTGACTGAAATTGGTAACCTTGTTGGAATTGTCATAGAGTTTGATGCTATTTGTAGTATGGGTGTTGTTAATGATTAAATTCTTGTTGGTGATTATAAGAGGACTTGCGGTAAGGCTCTTATTTGTGAGGTTATTGAAGGTGATAAAATTTTTGTTCAATATAAGAATGATAGGAATGACGAACATTTATTAGTAAAGAGTTTCAAACTGAGTTGTTTCAGGAAGATATTGATTTGTTGAAGAGATTACCTACAGAGTGTGAGAGAGAAGACATGTAGTTTTTTGTTGATGTAGATACTCATCGGTATGGAAAAAGGAATAGTATTCCTTCGATGGGAATATGTATGAGGGCTTGAGGATGAACATATCGAGAGTGACTATAAATATTGATTTGAAGATAAAGATTATGGTGTTGATTGAAAAAGTGTGCATGAAGGATCAGTGTGGTGGATTGAGAATGGTTGATGATTTCATTGTTGTTGATAGACTAATAAAAAAGAGTGAATAGATGTGTGATGAGTATAAGAATGAGTCGCTGAAGATGAGAAGAAGATTTGCAAATCTTATATGTTAGTCTGATGTTTATCAATTCAGTACTGTTGAAGAGTTTGATATGTTGTTCGCCTTGATACAGAGGATGTGACAATCAGATCAGATAAGGCAAAGAGTTCAAAATCCTAACCAAGATAGTTGGGAAGCCGAACGTTAAATTGAAATCTTATGTCCAGTTGTGAATTTCTTCTACAACTGCAACGTGATTGTCGAAGCTTAGTGGATTTTCCTACATTTGAGGCTGACCTCCTTGTCCAATCGCATGCAATTTAATTCATATCTGGAAGTGTTCTTTTGGATTTCGGTCCCAACCTATATGTTTTAATCTGTTTTCTTCATTCTAGGAAAATATGATCTTTTCTAGCCTACTTTGTGTTCATGTATTTGCTTCAATTTATGATAAGTAAATTGTTGTCTTAAGTGTTTCTTTTATGTCAACCCTTAAGCCACTTGTATTAGTGTAGCTATAGGAATTGTTTGTGTTTCAATTCAATTTACATTGAAGCCACCTATGGTAACAAGGGAGCCTCCCCCGGTGCTAAGAGGAGAAAGAAATTTCACACACTATTCTCTAAAGTTCTAATTTTCCTAAGTTGTAATAGTAGTTACTTGCAAAAAATTTAGCCAATAGGATCAGAGAGTACTTGTTGCTAATTGTAAAGCTTGAAATGGGTTGCGTTCCCTCAGACCACCTCTTGGTGGGAAAGTCGCCAGATTGAGGCCGGTTGTTACCGTGTACAATGGATTGTAGAGTAAGAGGCAACTTAGACCTTGTAGATAGAGACGTAGTTACACCTTGTGAAGGAAGAAAGATCATTGCATACGATGAACCCTACAAGTGTAAAGAGAACGTTTGAAGACCTTAGGGGTGAATTAAGGTCTAGGATTTTTAATTCTTTGGTTTGCTTGTGGAGGATTCTTGAACCTGAGGATGAGTATGAGGAGGCTCCTTAAGAGTTGAAGAGATTCAGTTAGCATTTACTAATTCATAGATGGTTTGTTTGGCCTGTGAGAAGAATTGTTCAAAGGAGGAGAAAGCAAGTTAGGGTTTCTACTGAGAAAGAGGTTAAGATTGATAAGGTATCTACACTTGTGAATGCTTTGACTGAGATTGCGGAGAATAAGGTGGATGGGGTTATGAGTGAATTTCATAATCTGTTAATTGGGTCTGATGAGGAAGTCAAGGAATGTCTTTTTATGAAGGATGATAATGAGATTGTTGATATTGACGAGATTGATGTTGATGGTGTTGGAATTTAGATTCGTTTGGCTGAATATGATAACCTTGTTAGAGGACTGTTCATGAGTATGCTACTGTTTGCAGTATGCATATTGTTGTTGATAAAATTGTTGTCGGTGATTATGAGAGGTCTTGTGGTAAGGCTCTTATTTTTTGGGGTATTGAAGTTGATGGGTTTGTTGATCAATATAAGAATTTGAGGAATGGAGTTTTCATTTGTGATAACGAACATGTTTTTGGTAAGGAGTTGCAACCAGATTTGTTTCGGTTACATACTTATTTGTTGAAGAGAATACCTAGAGGGTGAGAAAGCGAAGACAATGTGGTTCTGTCATGATACTGATACTCATAGGATTGTAAACCCTTAATTCTGAATAATAAGGCCTTTGAGGCATGTTTATTATTTGTTGTGGAGTTCTTAATCGTCTTGTGTCGATAGATTCCAATATATTGACTCTTATTGCATGCTT
>MU225501.1:0-11938 GCA_018584345.1 Thuja plicata | reverse complement strand
CTTGTGGAGGATTCTTGAACCTGAGGATGAGTATGAGGAGGCTCCTTAAGAGTTGAAGAGATTCAGTTAGCATTTACTAATTCATAGATGGTTTGTTTGGCCTGTGAGAAGAATTGTTCAAAGGAGGAGAAAGCAAGTTAGGGTTTCTACTGAGAAAGAGGTTAAGATTGATAAGGTATCTACACTTGTGAATGCTTTGACTGAGATTGCGGAGAATAAGGTGGATGGGGTTATGAGTGAATTTCATAATCTGTTAATTGGGTCTGATGAGGAAGTCAAGGAATGTCTTTTTATGAAGGATGATAATGAGATTGTTGATATTGACGAGATTGATGTTGATGGTGTTGGAATTTAGATTCGTTTGGCTGAATATGATAACCTTGTTAGAGGACTGTTCATGAGTATGCTACTGTTTGCAGTATGCATATTGTTGTTGATAAAATTGTTGTCGGTGATTATGAGAGGTCTTGTGGTAAGGCTCTTATTTTTTGGGGTATTGAAGTTGATGGGTTTGTTGATCAATATAAGAATTTGAGGAATGGAGTTTTCATTTGTGATAACGAACATGTTTTTGGTAAGGAGTTGCAACCAGATTTGTTTCGGTTACATACTTATTTGTTGAAGAGAATACCTAGAGGGTGAGAAAGCGAAGACAATGTGGTTCTGTCATGATACTGATACTCATAGGATTGTAAACCCTTAATTCTGAATAATAAGGCCTTTGAGGCATGTTTATTATTTGTTGTGGAGTTCTTAATCGTCTTGTGTCGATAGATTCCAATATATTGACTCTTATTGCATGCTTGGACCATCTCTATTGGGGAAACTCAGACTGTGATTGCATCAAATGCTATTTGAGCCTAATTTTTTTGTGTATATCGAGGTCCTATGCTAATGATGCCCTAGTTTTATTTATTATGAGGTGACAGATTGAATATCTGACTCGCATTTGCAGAGGACTTCTGCAAGAATATTACTGAAGGATTTCATGTTGGTTGTTGGCTAGTGTGAGTTTGTCTGAGATTGATTTGTTACTGCAATGGTTGATTCTAGAACCTGGGCTTGCGAGAGTTTGTTAACATGTTCAATAGATTGTAGAGTAATGATAGTTGAGATCTTGCAAATTGATGGTCGAGCAGAGGCAGTTGCACCTTGTGAAGGGAGAGAGGTCGCTGGATAGGATGAGCCCTAAATGTGTAAAGAGAATGTTTGAAGACCTTAGGGGTGAATTAATGTCAAAGATATGTATTTCTTTGGTTAGTTAGTGAGAAGAATTGTTCAAAGGAGGAAAAAGAAAGTTTGGGTGGCTGCTTAGAAAGAGGTTAAGATTGATAGGGTATGTACACTTGTGAATGCTTTGACTAAGATTGCACAGGATAGCGTAGATAGGGTAATGGTTGAATATCATAATTTTTTGATTGGGTCTGATGATTTTGTTAAGGAGTGTCTTGTTATGAAGGATCAAGATGAGAATGTTGATATTAAGTAGGTTGATGTTACTGAAATTGAAATTGAGATTCCTTTGGCTGCATTTGATGACCCTCTTGGGAATGTTGCGGAGTTTGATACTGTTTGCAGTATGCGTGTTGTTGTTGATGAAATTCGTGTTAGAGATTATGAGACCACTTATTGTAAGGCTCTTATTTGTGATGGTATTGAAGCCGACGAGTTTGTTTATCAGTATAAGAATGCTAGGAATGGAGTTTTGATTTAGGATTAGGAAAATGTTGGTGGTAAGGAATTGCAAACTAAGTTGGTTTAGTTACATATTGATTTGTTGAAGAGATTACGTAGAGGGTTCGAGAGAGAAGACATGTCATTCTTTGTTGCTGCTAATACTAATAGGATTGTTTTTTATGAAAGAAGATGGTTTTGTTTATGTTCCAGACCGGTTATGGAAAGAGGAAAGATTATTTTGAGGAGGATTCGTGGTCCTATGCTATTTGTTTTTCCTATGTATGCATTAGAATGTAAGCTAGCATGTTTTTGGGAATGACTGATGTAAACCATTAATTCTGAATAATAAGAAGGCATGCGAGGCATGTTGATTGTTCATTGTGGAGTTCATAATAGTTTTGTGTTGATAGATTTTGTTGTGTTGACTCTTATAGCATAGATCCATTGGGAAAACTAAAACTGTAACTACATCATATTCTATCATCGTGAGATTTTTTTGTGTAGATCGAGTTCCTGAACTTCTGAAGCCCTACTTTTGTTTATTGTGAGGTGCCATATTGAAGATCTGACTGGCAGTTACAGAGTGTGAATCTGACATACAACAATAGAGTATTTGTGGAAGATAGACCGGAGAGTACTTTTTATCGATTGTGAAGCTTGAAATAGGTTGTATTCCTACACAAATCCTATTGCTGGGCAGTTCGCCAGATTGATGCAGGTTGTTAGCATATTCAATAGATTGCAGAGTAAGAGGCAATTGAAGTCTTGCAAATAGATTGTCGAGCAGAGGTAGTTCCACCTTTTGAAGGGAGTGAGATCGATGGATATGATCAGCCCTAGAAGTGTAAAGAGAATGTTTGAAGACCTTACGGGTGAGTTAAGGTCTAATATTTGTAATGATTTGGTTAGTTTGAGGAGGATTCCTAGTCCTGTCCTATTTATTTTTCCTATGTATGCCTTAGAATGTAAGAAAGCATGTTTTTGGGCATGAATGATGTATGAGGCATGTTGATTGTTCATGGTGGAGTTCATAATGGTCTTGTGTTGATAAATTTTGTTGTGTTGACTCTTATTGCGTAGTTGGACCATCTCCATTGGGAAAACTGAAACAGTGACTGCATCCTATTCTATCAGCGTGAGATTTTTTTTTGTAGATCAATTTCCTGAACTTGTGAAGCCCTACTTTTGTTTATTGTGAGGTGGTAAATTGACGATCTGACTGGCAGTTACAGAGTATGAATGTGACAAACAATAGCAGAGTATTTGTGCAAGGATAGATCGAAGAGTACTTGTTGCCGATTGTGAAGCTTGAAATGGGTTGTATTCCTACACATTATGTTGTTGGGAGATCGCCGAATTGATGCAGGTTGTTAGCATATTCAATAGATTGTAGAGTAAGAGGCAATTGAGATCTTGCAGATAGATCGTCAAGTAGAGGCAGTTTCACCTTTTGAAGGGAGAGAGATCGATGGATATGATCATCCCTAGAAGTGTAAAGAGAATGTTTGAAGATCTTACGAGTGAGCTAAGGTCTAATATTTGTAATGATTTGGTTAGTTTGAGGAGGATTCATGAACCTGAGGATGAGTATGAGGAGGCTACTCAAGAATTGGAGAGATTGAGTTAGCTAGTATGAGTTTCTCTAAGATTGATTTGTTACTCCAATTGTTGATTCTAGTTCTAGGGCTTGCAAAATCCTGGATGGTTCTATGTGGTATGGAAGAATGTCGGTCTGACCTATGGTAGTGGAGGATTCATGTGACGATGGATGGTAAAGTACTTTTTGTTGATTGTGAAACTTGGAATGGGTTGTCTTCCTTTAGAAATATTTTTCGTGGGCAGATCGTCGGATCGAGAGAGGTTGTTAACATGTTCAATAGATTGTAGAGTAACAGACAATTGAGATCTTGAAGATTGATTGTCGAGCAGCGATAGTTGCACCTTGTGAAGGAAGAAAGGTCGTCAAATAGAATAAGCCCTAAATGTGTAAAGAGAATGTTTGAAGACCTTACGGGTGAGTTAAGGTCTAAGATTTGTAATTCTTTGGTTAGTTTGATGAGTTGAGGTAGCATTAACCGATTCAGAGTTGGGTTCTTTGGCCTGGGAGAAGAATTTTTCAAAGGAGGAGAAAGCAAGTTTGGGTTGCTACCAAAAAATAGGTTAAGAATGGGCAAGTTAAGGAGTGTCTTGTTGTGAAGTATGAAGATGAGATTGTCGATATTGAGGATGTTGATGTTACTGAAGCTGGAATTGAGATTCATTTGGCTGAAATTGGTAACCTTGTTGGAATTATTGTTGAGTTTGATACTATTTGCAGTATGGGTGTTGTTAATGATGAAATTGTTGTTGGTGATTATAAGAGGACTTGCGGTAAGGCACTTATTTGTGAGGGTATTGAAGGTGATAAACTTTTTGTTCCATATAAGAATGATAGGAATGATGAACATGTTATTAGTAAAGAGTTGCAAACTGAGTTGTTTTTCAGTAACATATTGATCAGTTGAAGAGATTACCTAGAGGGTGTGAGAGAGAAGACATGTGGCTATTTGTTGATGTTGATACTCATAGGTATGGAAAGAGGAATAGTATTCCTTTGATGGGAATAGGTATGAGGGCTTGAGGATGGACATACCCAAGAGTGAATATGAAGATTGATTTGAAGATAAAGAGCATAGTGTTGATTGAAAAAGTGTGCATGAAGGTTTAGCGTGGTGGATTGAGAATGGTTGATGATTTCATTGTTGTTAATAGACTGATAAAAAAGAGTGAACAGATGTGTGATGAGTATGAGAATGAGTCGCTGAAGATGAGAAGAAGGTTTGTAGATCTTCTCTCTCAGTGTGATGTTGATCAATTTGGTATTGTCAAAGAGTTTGATATCATGTTTGCCTTGGTGTAGAGGATGTTTCGATCAGATCAGATAAGGCAGAGAGTTCAAAATCCTAACCAGGTCAGTTGGGAAGCCAAACATCAAAATAAAATCTTATGTCCAGTTGTGAATTTCTTCTACAACTGCAATGTGATCGTCGAAGCTTAGCGGATTATCCTACATTTGAGGCCGACCTCCTTGTCCAATCGCATGTAATTTAATTCATATATAGAAGTGTTCTTTTCGATTTAGGTCCCGACCTATATGCTTTAATACGTTTTCTTCATTCTAGGAAAATATGATCTTTTATGGCCTACTTTGTGTTCATGTATTTGTTTATTTGATTATAAGTAAATTGTTGTCTTAAGTGTTGTTTTTATGTCAACCCTTCTTAAGCCACCAATATTATCATAGCAATAGGAATTGTTTGTGTTTCAGTTCAATTAATGTTGAAGCCACCTATGGTAACAAGGGAGCTTCCCCTGGTGCTGAGAGGAGAAAGAAATTTCACACACTATTCTCTAAAGTGCTAATTTTCCTAAGTTGTAATAGTAGTTACTTGCAAAAAATTTAGCCAACAGCATCATAGAGTACTTGTTGCTGATTGTGAAGCTTAAAATGGGTTATGTTTCTTTAAACCACCTGTTAGTGGGCAAGTCGCAAGATCAAGGCCAGTTGTTACCATGTACAATGGATCGTTGCATAGGGGTGAATTAAGGTCTTGGATTTGTAATTCTTTGGTTCGCTTGAGGAGGATTCTTGAACCTAAGGATGAGTATGAGGAGACTCCTTGAGAGTTGAAGAGATTGAATTAGCATTTACCAATTCAGAGATGGTTTTTTTGGGTTGTGAGAAGAATTGTTCAAAGGAGGAGAAAGCAAGTTAGGGTTTTGACTAAGAAAGAGGTTAAGATTGATAAGGTATCTACACTTGTGAATTCTTTGACTGAGATTGCAGAGAATAAGTTAGATGAGCTTATGAGTGAATTTCATAATTTGTTAATTAGGCCTGATGAGCAAGTCAAGGAATGTCTTGTTATCAAGGATAATAATGAGATTGTTGATATTAACCAGATTGATGTTGCTGGTGTTGGAATTTAGATTCCTTTGGTTGAATTGTATGACCTTGTTGGGATTGTTGCTGAGTATGATATTGTTTACAGTATGGGTATTCTTGTTGATAAAATTGTTGTCGGTGATTATGAGAGGTCTTGTGGTAAGGCTCTTATTTCTCAGGGTATTGAAGCTGATGGATTTGTTGATCAATATAAGAATTCCAGGAATGGAGTTTTCATTTGTGATACGAACATGTTGCTGGTAAGGAGTTGCAAACTGATTTGTTTCATTTACATACTTATTTGTTGAAGAGAATACATAGAGGGTGTGAGATAGAAGACAATGTGGTTCTTTCATGATGCTGATACTCATAGGATTGTTTTTGTGAAAGAAGATGGTGTTGTTTATGTTGCAGAGCATGTATGGAAAGAGGAGCAGTATGCCTTTGATGGGAATATGTATGAGGGCTTGACGATCTACATACCAAGAGAGAAGATGAAGACTAATTTGAAGATAAAGATGATGGTGTTTATGCAGGAAGTGTGGATTTAATTCATATCTGAAGTTCTTTTGGATTTAGGTCTTGACCTATATGTTGTAAAATGTGTTCTTCACTCTAGGAGAATGTGATGTTTTCTGGCTGACTTGTGCCTTGCGATCTTGTATATATTTGTAGTCTCTTATTCCTTTGTAGTCTCTTGTTGGGCTTGTATGATGTAAACCCTTAAATCTAAATAATAAGGCCTCTGACGCATGTTGATTGTTTGTTGTGGAGTTCTTAATCGTCTTGTGTCAATAGATTCCTATGTGTTGACTCTTATTGCATACTTGGACCATCTCCATTGGGAAAACTCTGACTGTGATTGCATCAGATACTATTTGAGCCTAATTTGTTTGTGTAGATCAAGTTCCTATGCTTGTGATGCCCTAGTTTTATTTATTGTGAGGTGACAGATTGAAGATCTGGCTTGCATTTGAAAAGGACTTCCACAGGAATATTATTGAAGGATTTCATGTTGGTTGTTGCCTAGTATGAGTTTCTCAAAGATAGATTTGTTACTGCAATGGTTGATTCTAGTTCTTGGGCTTGCGAAATCCTGGATGGCTTGATGTGGTATAGCAGAATGTTGAACTGACCTACAGTAGCAGAGGATTCGCGTGAGGATGGATGGGAAAGTACTTTTTGTTGATTGTGAAACTTCGAATGGGTTGTCTTCCTTTAGACATCTTGTTGGTGGGCAAATTGTCAGATCGAGAGAGGTTGTTAACATGTTCAATAAATTGTAGAGTAATAGACAATTGAGATCTTACAGATTTATCGTTGAGCAGAGGCAGTTGCACCTTGTGAAGGAAGAGAGGTTGTCGGCTAGGATGAGCCATAAATGTGGAAAGAGAATGTTTGAAGACCTTAGGGGTGAGTTAAGGTCTAAATTTTTAATGCTTTGGTTAGTTTGAGGAGGATTCTAAAACCTGAGGATGAGTATGTTGAGGCTACTCAAGAGTTGAAGAGATTGAGTTAGCATTTACCGATTGAGAGATGGGTTGTTTGGTTAGTGAGAAGAATTGTTCAAAGGAAGAGAAAGAAAGTTTGGGTTGCTACTTAGAAAGAGGTTAAGATTGATAGGGTATGTACACTTGGGAATGCTTTGACTAAGATTGCACAGGAAAACGTAGATAGGGTAATGGTTAAATATCATAATATGTTGATCAGGTCTGATAATTATGTTAGGGAGTGTCTTGTTATGAAGGATGAAGATGAGATTGTTGATATTGAGGAGGTTGATGTTGCTAAAGTTGAACTTGAGATTCCTTTGGCTGAATTTGATGACCCTCCTAGGAATGTTGCAGTGTTTGATACTTTTTGCAGTATGGGTATTGTTGTTGATGAAATTGTTGTTAGAGATTATGAGAGGACTTGTTGTAAGGCTCTTAATTTGTGAGGGTATTGAAGCTGATGGATTTGTTTATCAATATAAGAATACTAGGAATGGGGTTTTGATTTAGGATTAGGAAGATGTCGGTGGTAAGGAGTTGCAAACTATGATGGTTTAGTTACATACTGGTAACGATTGTTTTTAGTGAAAGAAGATGGTTCTGTTTATGTTGCAGAGCGGCTATGGAAAGAGGAGAAGTATTCCTTTAATGAGAGGAGCAGTATTACTTTGAGGAGAGTATGTATGACGTCTTCAGGATGGACATACCCAGAGTGAAGATGATTGATTTCAAAATAAAGATGATGGTGTTGATGGAAGGAGTGTGGATGAAGGATCAGGGTGGTTGATTAAGAATGGTTGATGAATTCATTGTTGTTGATGGACTAATAAAAAAGAGTGAACAGATGTGTGATGAGTATGAGGATGAGTGGCTCAAGATTATAAGAGGTTTTGCAGATCTTGGTTATGTGTTTGTCATTAATCGGTTTGATTTTGTCAGAAAGTTTGATATGTGGTTTTCTTTGGTGCAGAGCATGTGCATATCAAATCAAAGGACGCAGAGAGTTTGTGTCTGCAGGTTCACATTCTTAACCAGGACGGTTGGTATGTCGCAGGACAAATTGAAATCTTATGTCCAGTTGTGTATTTCTTCTACAACTCCAAAGTGAGAAGCTCACTTTCTTAATAACCTCGGGTGTCTGATAAAGGAGCATCTCATCATCTTGGCAATCTTGCATGAACCAAAAAAATTTTCATTTCTATTTGTTCTTGTTCCTTTGTTTTGTTTCAAAATCCTTATTGTTGGTCCGTTATCCCTTGTGATCCAAATTGTGTGTTCTTGATATCATGATGAATCTGTGTTTGGCTACGCATCCCGATACATTGTTTATTGATGAAGATTTCTTAAGTGTGGGTCTTGTCCTATTTTTTTTTCCTATGTATTCCTTACAATGTAAGCTTGCATTTTGTTGGGCATGAATGATGTAAACCATTAATTGTGAATAATAAGAAGGCATATTAGTCATGTTGGTTGTTTGTTGTGGAGTTCATCATAGTATTGTGTTGATAGATTTCATTGTGTTGACTCTTATTACATAGTTCGACCATCTCCATCCGAAAAACTTAAACTATGACTGCATCATATGATATCAGCGCAAGATTTTTTACTGTAGATTGAGTTCCTACACTTGTGAAGCCCTAGTTTTGTTTATTGTGAGGTGGCAGATTGAAGATCTAACCGGCAATTACATAGTGTGGTTCTGACTTACAATAGGAGAGTATTTGTATGAAGACAGATGGGAGAGTACTTGTTGCCAATTGTTAAGCTTGAAATAGGTTGTGTTCCTACACACATCCTGCTCGTGTGCAGATCGTCAAGTTGACGCAAGTTGTTACCATATTCAATAGATTGCAGAGTAAGAGGCAATTGAAGTCTTGCAGATAGATTGTCGAGCAAGTAGTTGCATGTTGTGAAGACAGTGAGATCGATGGACATGATAAGCCCTACAAGTGTAAAGAGAATGTTTGAAGACCTTACGGGTGAATTAAGGCCTAATATTTGTAATGCTTTGGTTAGTTTGAGGAGGATTCCTGGTCATGTCCTATTTGTTTTTTTTATGTATGCCTTACAATGTAAGCAAGCATGTTTTGGGGCACGAATTATGTAAGCTTTTAATTGTGAATAATAAGAAGGCATGCGGGGCATGTTGATTGTTCATTGTGGATTTCATAATAGTCTTATGTTGATAGATTTTGTTGTGTTGACTCTTATTGCATTGTTGGACCATCTCCATTGAGAAAACTAAAACTGACTGCATCATATTCTATCAGCGTGAGATTTTTTGTGTAGATCAAGCTCCTGAACTTGTGAAGCCCTACTTTTGTTTATTGTGAGGTGGCAAATTGAATATTTGACTCGCAGTTACAGAGTGTAAATTTGACATACAAAAGTAGAGTATTTGTGGAGGACAGATCGGAGAGTGCTTGTTGTCGATTGTGAAGATTGAAATGGGTTGTATTCCTACACACATCCTGTTGGTGGGCAGATCGTCGGATTGATGCAGGTTATTAGCATATTCAATAGATTGCAGAGTAAGAGGCAATTGAGATCTTGCAGATAGATTGTCGAGCAGAGGCAGTTGCACCTTTTGAAGGGAGAGAGGTCGTCGGATAGGATGAGCCCTAATTGTGTAAAGAGAATGTTTGAAGACCTTACGCGTGAGTTAAGGTGTAATATTTGTAATGCTTTGGTTAGTTTAAGTAGGATTCTTGAACCTGAGGATGACTATGATGAGACTAGTCAAGAATTGAAGAGATTGAGTTAGTATTTACCGATTGAGAGATGGATTCTTTGGCATGTGATAATAATTATTCAAAGGTGGAGAAAGCAAGTTTGGGTTGCTACAGATAAATAGGTTAAGATATATATGGTATGTATACTTGGGAATGCTTTCAATGAGGTTGAGGAGGATAAGGTAGAGAGGGTTATAGGTGAATTTCATAATCTGTTGATTAGGTATGATAGCCAAGTTAAGGACTGTCTTATTATGAAGGATGAAGATGAGATTGTTGATATTGAGGATGTTGATGTTACTGAAGTTGGAATTGAGATTCATTTGGCTGAAATTGGTAACCTTGTTGGAATTGTCGCTGAGTTTGATGTTATTTGCAGTATGGGTGTTGTTAATGATAAAATTGTTGTTGGTGATTATAAGAGGACTTTCAGTAAGGCTCTTACTTGTGAGGGTATTGAAGGTGATAGACTTTTTGTGCAATATAAGAATGATAGGAATGACGAACATGTTATTAGTAAAGAGTTGCAAACTGAGTTGTTTCAGTAAAATATTGATTTGTTGAAGAGATTACCTAGAGAGTGTGAGAGATAAGACATGTGGTTCTTTGTTGAGAATGATACTCACAGGTATGGAAAGAGGAACATCATTCCTTTGATGGGATTATGTATGAGGGCTTGAGGATGGATATACGGAGAGTTAATATGAAGATTGATTTGAAGATAAAGATTATGGTGTTGATTGAAAAAGTGTGGATGAAGGATCAGCGTAGTGGATTGAGAATGGTTGATGATTTCATTGTTGTTGATATACTGATACAAAAGAGTGAACAGATGTGTGATGAGTATGAGAATGAGTCGCTGAAGATGAGAAGAAGGTTTGCAGATCTTCTCTGTCGGTGTGATGTTGATCAATTTGGTATTGTCAAAAAGTTTGATATCTTGCTTGCCTCGGTGTAGAGGATGTGTTGATCAGATCAGATAAGGTAAAGAGTTAAAAATCCTAACCAGGACAATTCAGAAGCCGAACATCAAAATGAAATCTTATGTCCAGCTGTGAATTTCTTCCACAACTGCAACGTGATTGTCGAAGCTTAGGAAATTTTCCTACACTCGAGGCCAACCTTCTTGTCCAATCGCATGCAATTTAATTCATATCTGGAAGTGTTCTTTTGGATTTAGGTCCCGACGTATATGTTTTAATACATTTTCTTCATTCTAGGAAAATATGATCTTTTCTGACCTACTTTGTGTTCCTGTATTTGTTTGAATTTACAATAAGTAAATTGTTGTCTTAAGTGTTGCTTTTACGCCAATCCTTAAGCCACCAGTATTATCGTAGCTATATAAATTATTTGTGTTTCAGTTCAATTTACGTTGAAGCCACCTATGGGGTAACAAGGGAGCCTCCCCTGGTGCTGAGAGGACAAAGAAATTTCACACACTATTCTCTAAAGCTCTAATTTTGCTAGGTTATAGTACTAGTTATTTGCAGAAAATATAGCCAACATGATTAGAGAGTACTTGTTGTTGATTGTGAAGCATGAAATGGGTTGTGTTCCTTCATACCGCCTCTTGGTGGGCAAGTCACCAGATTGAGGCCGGTTGTTACCGTGTAGAATGGATTGTAGAGTAAGATGGAACTGAGATCTTGCAGATAGAGAGGCAGTTACACATTGTGAAGGAAGAAAGATCGTTGCATAGGATGAACCGTACAAGTGTAAAGAGAACGTTTGAAGACCTTAGGGGTGAATTAAGGTCTGGGATTTGTAATTCTTTGGTTCGCTTGTGGAGGATTCTTGAACTTGAGGATGAGTATGAGGAGGCTCCTTAAGAGTTAAAGAGATTCAGTTAGCATTTACAGATTCATAGATGGTTTGTTTGGCCTATAAGAAGAATTGTTCAAAGGAGGAGAAATCAAGTTAGGGTTTCTACTGAGAAAGAGGTTAAGACTGATAACGTATCTACACTTATGAATGCTTTCATTGAGATTGCGGAGAATAAGTTGGATGGGGTTATGAGTGAATTTCATAATCTGTTAATTGGGCCTAATGAGCTAGTCAAGGAATGTCTTGTTATGAAGGATGATAATGATATTGGTGATATTGACAAG
>MU225500.1:55589-126162 GCA_018584345.1 Thuja plicata | reverse complement strand
CCAAAGAAATGAAAAGTGAATTTGAAATGAGCATGATTGGACCTATCAAATACTTTCTTGGATTGAATGTAAAACAAACAGACAAAGGCATATTCATAAATTAGTCTAAGTATGTGAAGGAGATATTCAAGACCTTCAAGATGGAATATTGCAAACCAGTAAGCACCCCCATGATAACAAGATGCAAGCTTTCTAAAGATGATGATTCCACAATAGTTGACAAGACCCTATACAAGTCTATGATTGGAAAACTCATACATCTCACTCAATC
This sequence comes from Thuja plicata, assembly GCA_018584345.1. Lineage (NCBI taxonomy): Eukaryota > Viridiplantae > Streptophyta > Pinopsida > Cupressales > Cupressaceae > Thuja > Thuja plicata. The sequence goes on along the minus strand of MU225500.1, from coordinate 125,891 downwards.
TAGACCTGGCATTTCTAATGCAGTTGGCATTGTTGGAAGATTTACAGCTGAACCCAAGCAAAATCATCTAATGACAATAAAAAGAATATTCAAACACCTAAAGGGAACTATAGACTATGGTTTATGGTATCCTAACTCAGAGAACATACAACTTCATGTGTATATAGATGCAAATTAGGTAGGTTGTGTTGATGACAGAAGGAGCACATCAGGAGGAGCAGTATTTCTTGGAGACAAGTTGGTCACATGGACACGTAAAAAGTAGAATTGTATCTCTCAGTCAACAGGAGAAGCTAAGTATGTTGTAGCAGCATTGAATTGTTCAACAATGGTTTGGATCAAACAAATGATCAAGGAATTTGGTATTCATATTGATTATCCTATTGTTATTTAGTGTGAAAACACTAGTACTATCAATATGTCAAAGAACCATGTGATGCATGCAAAGAAAAAACACATTGAGATCAAATACCACTTCTTAAGAGAAAAAGTTGCAGACAAAGAAGTAAAGATGGACTATGTAAGCACTAAAGCACAACTAGCAGATGTTTTTACAAAGCCTCTATCAAAAGATACTTTTGAGTATCTTAGCAAGAAGTTGGGACTAATTCCCTTTCCTAAGTCTGATTAGAACTTGCAGAAAGAACATCAGTCCTTGGTAACTAATGAATGGTTGACTACTCTACTTCTGGAGTAGTAGTTGTGCTTAATGGTGTTTAACACTCTTTGTCATTGACATCAAAGGGGTAGTATTAATAAGGGGGAGCATATACTCTGGGGGAGTATACAAAGATGCAGTAGTGAAGAGGAAACTTTAATGAGGATATTGAGAAGATTTTAAAAAGAAGGAAGACACTTTGAGTTGATGATATCATATGTTTCCATCAATGTCAAAGGGGAAGATTGTTGGAGATTTGCTTCTGTGCAAATAATTGATTGTATGTTTTCCATTGATGACAACATATAATATATCATGTATGCAATTATAAGTATAGATTTTTTGGAGCTATGCATGTTTATTTCCATGGTGTATACATGTTCTTGTTTCTATGTGCATTCACGCCGAGTTGGATATGCAGTTTCAGATGAGTTATGATTAGTCAGTTATGACAGTTATAGATTCTGGAGTTTATCTGTTAAGAGTCAATGTAAATACATTATTTCTATAGTTGTGCTTATCTTCAGGATATGCATGTTTATATTCATGTTTATTTATGAGTTAAAGATAGTAATCCAAAGGATCTTAATGTGTTTCAATAGAATCATGATTTTAGAGTTAATTTGGTGAAGCTGACTTTGTGAAGCATCGCATCTATTCAGTTTTAGTTGCGCAGTCCTAATTTGTATTGCATGCTTGGTTGAGCTAACAAGGAATTTGATGAAGTGTTTCTAGATACCATCGTGACCTTGTCCTTGGTGAAGATTCATATAGAATTTCAATTATGTTCACTAAGTGTAGAAAATGTAGTGAAAAAGAAAAGATAGAGAAGAGAAGGAAGTCAGAGAGAACAAGTTGAAGATATATGTGAAGAAGCAGAAGTTGATGAACTAATCAAGACATCAGTTCTACTAAAATAGTTCATTTACCAGATATAGTGTATATATATTATACTAAAGGTTGTAGCCTTCACCATCTTAGTAGTGAGATATTGGACAATGAATCCTCACCCTTAACAGGGTTATCTATAAAAGACTCCTAACAGGGTCTGACCTTTAACTAGGTCTCTGTACTTCATGCATTGTAAAGATCAACTCCCAACAGGGTTCAAAGATCTTCTAACAGGGATCATTATAAACTAGTGTAGTTATTTGTGGGTGCTAATTCCCACTGGGTTTTTTTCCTATTTGGTTTCCCTATAATCAAATTGTTGAGTACTCTATTGTTTTATCTGAATGTACATTTACTTAATATCAAATTACATTAAGTACTGATAACTGATTCACCCCCCCTCTCAGTTATCCTTGGGACTATTCCAACAACAATATCATGTAACCCCATAACCCCAAATGCCTTGACATGATCCATTTCATGCAAAGAAACAAGGGGAAGCTTCTTTTTATCTGATAAGTTTCCATTCCATATTAAATCCCAAATAATCTTCTGAATTTGCAAAACTATAGCAGAGGGGGCATTAAGAATTGACAAGTAATAGTTTGAAATAGCTGTAAGGACAACTTTAACTAGCAAAATGTGGCTTGATAAAGATAACCATCTAGCTTTCTATGCTATGATCCTAACCCCAATTCTATCAATGATAGGAATCCAAAAAGTTGGTATGTTTCTTTCCATAAGGGAATGCCCAGATAAATTGACAGGAGTTGATCCACCGAGAAACCCAAGATTGAAGTAATCCTTTGAGCTACTCTATCATTAGTGTTAAAAATTAAATTTTTAGATTTGTTGGCATTGATTCTCTAACCAGAGACTTCTGAATATGAGTCCAGGACATACTTAATATGAGTAACTTCCTTCATATTTGACTTACCAAATAGAACAGTATCATCAACAAACAGGGAATGGGTGACTGTAATAGACATACAAGGGATCAAAATTCCTTTCCATAAGCCCATTTGCAAGGATCTAATGATGAATTTTTGAAATATATCAGCCATAAGAATAAATAAAATTGGAGATAGCGGGTCACCGTGAGAAAACCCTTGAGAAGAAGGGAAAAAACTAACTAACTCAACATTAATAATGACTGAAAACAAGGCACCTTAAAAAAATCCTTTGATCCATCCACACCACTTATCTGAATAACCAAATTTGGAAAGAATATTTGTCAAATAGACTATAAAAATTAGACAGTAATAGTTAAAAGAGGGCCTCTACAACAAGATGTGGTGTGGCAGTCACAATAGTGGTCTCAGGAACAACACAGAGGTTCAAGTGACCTAACTGCACCACATGATGCTCTCACAGAAGAGGAGAGCTGAGCTCTAATAATGGAGCTGGTGGACCAAAATGTGTGAAGGTGTAGAGATGGGTGGAATGATCAACTGTCCCTGTAGCAACAATGCCACTTGCCACACTATCCCAAATGAAGACTAAATCTGGTGTGAGCTCAACTGTCTTCCCTGATCCACTGTGTGTGATCTGGTAAATTGAGAGAAGGTTTGCAGATAGAGATGGAACATACAATACATCATTGAATGTGCCATCCTAAATGTGTACAGAACCTTTCCCACAGACTAGCATAGTAGTGTTATTCCCCATGAGAATGTGGGGAATGGGAGAAGCCTCAATAGAAGAGAAGATCTTCAGAGAAGATTCCATATGGTGAGAAGCACCGGAATCCAGTATCCAAGGGACCTGGGAAGGGAATGCAAAAAAATCCCATAATGCATGAACCTATCCAAAATCCTATCCATATGTCAAAGATGAGGCAAAATACTGAAAAGAAGACCCCTGTGAGGTGGAAGAGGATAGAGAGGAAATAGTGCTCTTTTGAAGGAGAGCTTGCAAATCTATAATCTATTCCTCATAGCCATAAAATCTCTTCTGAAAACACTGTGACTCATCATGAGGCCCCTTCTACCAATAGGAACATGTAGGGTTCTGAGTCTTCTATTTCTCCTTCTTAGAAGAAGATGGTGGGCTAGTAGAGTGCTGAGAAGAGGAATCAAATATCTGCTTTGGCTTCGGATTTTGTGTATCGTGAGATGACTTAGCAAGAAATGCCTATAATTGTGAGCCTGTAAGAGAATCCATCTGACTAAGCTTGGACTGATCACGAGTTAACCTATCAAAGAAGGTCTCAAAGGAGGGCATAACATGATGTTCACCTAGTGCATCCATAGTAGAGTAGAAGGTGGAAGTGAAAATTTGATAAGGGCCATGCAGCTTTGAGAGTATCAGAAAGATACACTCATCATTTGACTTCATCTTTCCAGCAACCTGTAAAATAAATCGAAGAGACTTGAACTTCATCAAGAATTCCTCAATGCTGGTGAATGATTAAGGTATCAAGGATGTAAACTTTGTATCTATCTGGAGAACCATGAACTGATTCATTGTGCCAAACAAGGTGGAAAACTTGTCCCACATATCCCTGGGTGTGGTTAGACCATCCAGGTGGAACAACAAACCATCTAAAATATTCATGGAAATGAGGCCCATTGCCTCATCCATCCTATTTCTTTGCATAAGAGCCTCATAAGGCCTCTATAGAACTGGCTGAGCCACATCTAGCCAGGACCATAAACCTTATGACATGAGGAGTCTGGTCATTTGTGGCTTCCATGTGTGGTAATTATGCGGAGTCAGAATGGCAATGGATGTGTTTGAAATTAAGAGAATAAGATGGAAGAAGGGTCTCTCTGAATTGAAAATGTAGAAAGAAATATGCCCCCCCACAAACTATCACACTAACTCCCGTACACCACAAAGTGAAGCAAAAAAACACAAATAACAAGTGAAAAACTTGAGGTCCAAATGTAGAGAAGGAGGAAAATAAAGCCTCCACTTTGATGTCAAAAACAAGAGCTCAAATGATAGAAATAGCAATCAAGACTAGCATCAACACGTCCAACTCAAAAACACCTTTCCGACAATATTTCATTTTTTGAAAATGGACACCGTATGCTCAAGTTATGGCCAAAAAACCAAGTGCCCCTCTGAAAATCAACTCACTAGAAAAAACCATGCATGGGATAAAATTTGACGGTCAAAATGTTGTCACCCGTTTGCGGAAAAAAAGTTGACGCCTGTCGCCTGTTTGCTAGAAAAATATTTTGGTTTCCGAAAAATCAAAAAAGCCGCTGGAAAATTTTTAAAAAACCTGCTAGAAAATATTATCTAGTTGGTGATGTCAATATGACATCACCACTATACAGTGAATGTACCGACTGGGTGGCAGGTGGTGGGCTTCTGGTGGAGGTGGTGGCCGAGCGGATCGTTGGCAGAGAGGGAGTGGCACCCAGGTTGTAGGGCTGGTGGTCGCAGCCCCAATGGCTGTACAGTGGCACGTCGGCAGGGGGCCGGGTGTGGGCTAGGACGGGGTGGCACAGGGTGGCGCTCTCTAGTGGCAGCTTTGCCAGCCCTAAACATTTTTTTAAAAAAACATTTTTTTATATATTTTTTTTAATTTTCTTTAAAAACCGTGCTTGTACGGCCTGGGAGGCTAAAATATTTGCCTAAGGTCACTGTGACCAAAATGGTTAAACTTTATAGGTATTTTGACTCTCCCAGGCCTTTTGAACACAATGGTGGAGTCCTTTTTTTCTCAAGTAGCTCCAAGAAATAGCACCTCCTTCAAAGTGACAGAAAAACCCCAGAGAAGCTGTGGTTGTCGTCTTCAAATTGTGGCTTCAAAAAACCTTCAAACTAGACAATGATAGGGTGGCTCTGATACTATGTAGAAGTTGAGAAATCCAACTTCACAGCTTGCCAAGAACACCTACATGCAAATACCTAATGCTGAATGGAAACCACAAAGACAGAAGCCTTGGAAAATCTTAGCGGGGTGAGAGCAAAATTATATTTCACAAAAGTGAATAACAAAAAATACAAGCATTCAACCTTAAAGGTGAATGAAACCCTAAAAGGGGAAAAGGCTAAGCTAAGAGAAAGCTTAAGTGAAAAATAGAGTATGACTAACTTAATAATTAATATCAACATGATATAATTAATAAGCGAGGAAAACTATATACTCTAACACAAAGAAGTATATTCCATCAATTTGCAACACATTTTTGTTCAAAAGTCAATATCAAAGTGCGAAAATCAATCATTCTTCACCAAAATTGAGTCATTGAGGTAAGTTTTTTATTTTTTACATGTGAATTGTGAATAAAGAGTCTTTTTATTTATAATTTATTTGATATAGATTTGTTGAAGAAATAATATGACATATCGTCAAAGATTTATATTATAATTTGTCATACATTTCTATCGCATTTTGAGTTAATATAATTTAGATTGACATTATAAAGTTTCACTTCTTGTCATAGATTGATATGATAATTTGAAAATTGTAATGAATTCATATATAGAAATCATCATCATGCCAAGGAAATGAGAAAAGATTCTAACACCAGAAGAACATGAAAGAGACAAAGAAAAGAAAAGGGAAAGAATGAGATAACTTTGTGAACACAAAAAATTGCATACCATAGAAGAAGATTTGCCTTTGTATGAGGAACATGAAACATCAATAGAAAGTAAGAGAGAATTAGAATTGGAAACAAAAAGGCACCGTATGAGAAACTTGCGTGCAAAAAGACAATTGAATTATGAAGATGTGGGCACATCACCTATGAGCTCCCAAGTTGAAGAAACACCACCTTCCAATCCTTGAGACACACCATTGTATCATCTTGAAGGCACACCATTATCTACATCTGAAGGTGTAAGCACAACATTGTGTCATGTTGAAGGAACACCATTAACATCTCAAGTTGGTGAGGATCCATCTTTCACATCTCAATTTGAAGGCACATCATCTTCGGTTGAAGGTACATAATTGACAAATAATATTGTTGATGTTCATAATGTTGAGGCCACTCAATAGTTGAAAACACCTCCTAGAATTGTTTACAAAAATCCAAAATATTTGATTGATATTGATACTAACACTTTGCAACAAATGCATGACAAGATTCCCAAGCTTACTTGTCAAAGATATGCTATCCATATTTGGAGATTATTTGTTGAGAATTTAAATATGACAGGAAGATGTCAACTATTTGTTCAAATGATGAGAAATTTAAAATTTAGGCCCATCATGAAGATTCTTGGGCTAAGAACGATGGATGAGTGAAGTGAAAAATGTATTGTAAAGAATCTAATGACTGCATATGAGAGTGTGGGTTCTACATCACGCACAAAAGATAGTAATGTCACACGATGTGTACTTACATCAACAATAGTAAGCACTCAAATGAAGAAATCTTGACTCATTAGAAACACAAGAAAAGAATTGAAAATAAGTAGAAATTCTCTAATGAGAGTTGTGGGAAGGCGTCAAAGAGTGGAAGATCCAAATAACAATGAGTTATGAACATTTTATGGTAGACTACCATGGAAGAATAAATAAATTTTTGAAGCTTTAAAATCTATGATTGAATAATTTTGGAAGAATAACACACAACTATCTCCCAATAAACGAGATGTTGTAAGGAGGATTGGTAGTCGAATCTGCATTCCACATCCAAAACAATTTTTGGATTCAACTCAGACACAATTCTTTGAAAATTTATACATACATATCCTCAATTTAAAATTAGTCAAAGATATTTTGAAATTGCTACACCTTTTTATGTGAAGATAAATCACACGTGCACAAATTTTTTTTGTAGGGCAAATATTGAATTTTCTAACCATTTTGATGTTTATAAGCATATATGTGTAGATTTGCATTTTAACAATGTTTTGCAAGATTGTAACATAAATGCCCCACCTACATCTTCAAGGGAATTAATTACTATAAATTTATGTGAAAGAGTGTATGGTCAATAAGTTTAGAAGCTCACATTCTTGAATGGTACATGCATAGATTGTGGTGGTTTGCAAAATTTACCAATTTCTCAACATATGAAGAGTATACATGCAATTGGGTATGAAAAAGTAGATTTTGGAAAATATAAGATAGTCGCAAATGCTCTAAAAGATGGAAAAGGGTCTAAAATATGTGATTTAGTAATTGAAAATATTCTAGCATATCAATTCATGGATATTTTTTGTGATAAGATTGTGTATGAGTATGCAAGGGACACACCTAGAGCTCGATGGTTGGATATGAAATTAAAGTTGTGCAAGGACACATTCCCACTTGATACCATTGTTCATTTGTAAAATTTGAAGAGAACTACACTCTATGACCACAAAATGAGGTGCAAGCAAAGTATTATAGCTCTCAACAAATTTCTATATTTGTTCATATAGCATTTATGCACTCACCTGACAGTACAAAGGCAAACAAGAAGATATTGAGGGAGTATCATTTTTACATCCGTGATTATCATTCACATTCTATAGAGTGTAGACATGGTTTCTTTCATCTATTTTATGGTAATTTGATTAATAGGAGCATATCATATCGTCGACACATCATATGGTCAGACAATTGTGCATCACAATTAAACAATTTTTGGATGATTTATTGGTTGACCAGGATACATATGAACACTAGTATTCATTATATGTGGAATTTTACAGAGGCTTGTCATCGAAAAGGAGAGCATGATGGTGCAAGTGTATGTATAAAAAAGGCCTTAGCATGTGAAGAATTAAAGTAAAAATAACAAGAAACATTGTTAGATGTGAGATGTATCATCCAATGGTGTAATGCTACAATGGGTCCAGGTAATGAAGGTGAGTCTACAGTTCATAGAATTTTTTGGTTAATAGATGAAACTAACAGCATTGCAACTGACACAAATGGAATCATCCATTGACTTTTACCATTTTTCTGATCTAGTGCAATCGAGTAAATTTTCAACTCACAAATAATCTCAAATTTAGTACTTTATCGTAAGTATTTGTTAAATTAATCTCCTTATTATGCTTCTATCATTGCAGACCATGTTTTTGTTGTTATTGCACCTAAAGACAATGATGAAGGGACATATTATTATGTGTCATTGTTTTGAGGAAAAAAAGAAATTGGATCACTCGGTTACAGATGGTGAAGGATTAGAACACCCTACAAGAGTAGTGGTTGTAACTAGTACATGGCTTAGACGATATTGTATGAAGAACCCTTGGTTGTTGTTGTTTGAGGATTGGGAGACACATAAGAAGATTCTTCATTATTCCAACCTTGTTGTTGCATAAAATGAGAAATTGACCAAATATGGAGGAAACCTACACAATCAAACTATTTGGAAGGTTTGCGAGTCAGACCATGAGGCAATACTTGAGACAATAAAGGGTAGGGAAGATCCAGCCGGTTCATTGGACAAAAAGTGAATCCAAAATGTTGTAATGTTGAATCTAGTTGAATGCATTTGCATATAACATTTATATTTGTAAAGTAATTAATTACCTTGAATCCACATTGGGTGGACTGTAAGTTGCTCATGCATTACCCCGTATGTATAACGAGAAGTTTGTAAGATTTAATAACAAATTTTTTCTTCTATTTTTTGGGGAAATACCAGAGGTTTTCTCTTCTCATCTCTTTCCTATTGGTGCTCCTAATGAGCTAAGTTGTAAACATATTTTTCATCATTAATTAAAAAATATATGTTCACAAAATGAATTCTAGAGATATATGTTAATCTTAATGTCATGTTTCATGCTAGCACATTCTTTGTATATATGTATCTACAAAAATGGATTTAAACTATACCTTTCTTTTTCCTTTGATGGTATGAATAAAATATCATCTATGAATATATAGCTATGGAGAACCTAAAATCTCATTTAAACTAATTAAGTCACTTCAACACTAGGAACGACCATGTTATGGTCACGAAGTGGCTCGAACGTTGCCGACCACTATGGAGCCAAGTGTCCCTTAAGGTGCACCAGGAAAAAAAATTGCCAATATTTAGGAGTCCATTTCTCAAAGCTCTTGAGGGGTATTGATGAGATGTTAGGTTCTACATGACTATGTCATGGAGGCGTACAATAACCTATGTCATATTTTGGAGATTCACTTTCATTTTCATTTTCTAACCCAATCTCAGTTGATGCAAAAACTTGCAACGTTGTATAGTTTAAAGTTGAGACATTGCATATCTTGAAAAATTATTGTCCTAGCATCAAACCACCTACACCAATAGATTTTGAAGGCTAGGTAAATTCTGGGAATGACCCTATCATGGAGGCAAAGTGACTCAAACATTGCCAACCGCTATGGAGCCAAGTGTCCCTCAAGGTGCACCAGGCAACAAAATTGCCAATTTTCAAGAGTCTATTTCTTGGAGCTCATGAGGGGTATTGATGAGATATTTGGTGCTATAGGATCATGTCATGGAGACCTATGATGACCTATCTCATATTTTGGATATTGGCTTCTATTTTAATTTTCTGACCCAATCTTGGTTGATGCAAAAACTAGCAATCTTACGCAGTTGAAAGCTGAAACATTGCATATCTTGAAAACCCCTTGTGTTGGCATAAAAATGTCCCTCCCAATAGCTCTGGAAGGTTGGGTGAATGCTAGGAATGACCTTTTCATGAAGGAAAAATGGCTTGAACATTTCCGACTGCTATGGAGCCAAGTGTCCCTAAAGGTGCACGAGGCAACAAAATTAGCGATCTGCAGGAGTCCATTTCTTGGAGCTCCTGAGGGATATCGATGAGCCGTTATGTGCTAAAAGACTATGTCATAAAGACCTATGATAACCTACCTATGATATTATATATTTGTGTTCACTTTCATTTTTCCACCCAATCTCGGTTGATACAAAACTTGCAATGTTGCGCAATTCAAAGCTAAAACATTGCATATCTTTAAAACTACTCGTGTTGCCATTGAACCATCTTTAGAAAAATATTTGGAATTATGGATGAATGATAGGAACAACCCTATCATGGGGGAAAAGTGGCTCAAACATTACCTACCACTATGGAGCCAAGTGTCCCTCAAGGTGCACCAGGCAACAAAATTGCTAATATTCAGGAGTCCTTTTCTCGGAGCTCACAAGGGGTATCAACAAGCCGTTAGGTGCTACAAGACCATGTCACTGAGGCCTATGATAACCTATCTCATATTTTGGAGATTCACTTCCATTTTCATTTTCTGACCCAATCTTTCTTGATGAAAAAAGTTTCAATGAGTTGAAAGATGAGACATTGCATATCTTGAAAACAACTCGTACTGGCATCGAACCACCTCCACCAACAACTCCAGAATGTTGGGTGAATGCTAGGAGTGACCTTTTCATGGAGGAAAAGTGTCTTTAATGTTTCCATTCACTATGGAGCCAAGTTTCCCTCAAGGTGTACTAGGAAACAAAATTTTCAATCTTTAGGAGTTTGTTTCTCCGACCTCACCAGGGTTATCGATGAGACGTCAGGTGCTATAGGATCGTGTCATGGAGGCCTGCGATAACCTATCTCATATTTTGGAGATTGCATATCTTGAAAACCACTTTTCCTAGCATCAAACCATCTCTTCCAATAGCTTTGGAATCCTGGGTGAATGTAAGGAATGACCCTGCTGTGGTCACAAAGTGGCTTGAACGTTGCCAACTACTATGGATCAAAGTGCCCCTCAAGGTGCACCAGGAAAAACAATTGCCAATATTTAGGAGTCCATTTATCAGAGCTTGCGAGGGGTATCAATGATTTTTCAGGTGCTATAGGACCATTTCATGGAGGCATGTGATAATCTATCTAGAATTTTGGATATTCACTTCAATTTTTATTTTTTGACCCAATCTCAGTTGATGCAAAAACTTGCAATGTTGTGCAGTTAAAAGTTGAGACATTTCATATCTTGACAACAAATCTTCCTAACATCAAACACTTTCTACCAATATCTCTAGAATTTCAGGTGAATGATAGGAATGAACCTATTATGGAGGCGAAGTGGCTCTAACATTGCCGAGGGCTATGGAGCCAAGTGTCCCTCAAGGTGCACCAAGCAACAAAATTGCCAATTTTGAGGAGTCTATTTCTCAGAGCTCGCGATGGCTATCGATGATCCATCAATAGATATAGGACCATGTCATGCAGGCCTATGATAACCTATCTTTTATTTTGGATATTTGCTTATGTTTTCATTTTTTGATCCTATCTCAGATGATGCAAAAACTTGCAATGTTGCATAGTTGAAAGCTGAAACATTGCATATCTTGAAAAATGCTTACCTTGGCATAAAATCATCTCCTCCAAAATCTCTAGAATGTCAGGTGAAATCTTCAAATGACTCTTTTATAGTCAAGAAGTGGCTCAAACATTGTCGACCACTATGGAGCCAAGTGTCCCTCAAGGTGTACCAGGCAACAAAATTGCCAATCTTTAGGAATCTACTTCTCAGAGCTCGCAAGGGGTATCAAAAAGTTGTCATATGCTACAAGACCTTGTCACAGAGGCCTACGATAACCTATCTCATATTTTGGAAATTTTCTTCCATTTTCATTTTCCAACCCAATCTTGGTTGATGCAAAAACTTGCAATATTGCGCAGTTGAAAGCTGAGACATTGCATATCTTGAAAACTGCTTGTCCTAGCATTGAACCATCTCCGCAAAAATCTCTAGAATTTTGGGTGAACTATGGGAATGAACCTGTCATGGAGGTGAAGTGGCTCAAATGTAGCCGACCGTTATGGAGCCAAGTGTCCCTCAAGGTGCACCAAGCAATAAAATTCCCAATATTTAGGATTCCTTTTCGCAGAGCTCACGAGGGGTATCAAAAATTCATCAGGTGCTACAGGATCGTGTCACAAAGGTCTACAATAACCTATCTCATATTTTTGAGATTCACTTATGTTTTAATTTTCTCACCCAATCATGGTTGATGCAAAAACTTGCAATGTTTCATAGTTGAAAGCTGAGACATTGCATATCTTGAAAACCACTCATCTTCACATCAAACTATCTCCGCCAATAGCTCCAGAATGTTGGGTGAATGTTAGTATTGACCCTATTATAGAGGCCAAGTGGCTCTAACATTTCCGACCACTATGGAGCCAAGTGTCTCTCAAGGTGCACTAGGCAATAAAATTGCCAATTTTGAGGAGTCTATTTCTCAGAGCTCATGAGGGGCATTGACGAGATGTCAAATGCTACACGACCATGTCATGGAGGCCTAGAATAACCTATCTTTTATTTTGGATATTCACTTATGTTTTCATTTTCCTACCAATGTCGGATGATGCAAAAACTTGCAATGTTGCACAGTTGAAAGCTAAAACATTGCATATCTTGAAAAATGCTCATCCTAGCATCAAATCATCTCCTCCAAAATCTCTAGAATGGTAGGTGAACTATAGGAATGACCTTGTTATAGTCAGGAAGTGGCTTGAACATTTCCAACCGCTATGGATCCAAGTGTCCCTCAAGGTGCACCAAGAAACAAAATTGTCAATATTCAGGAGACTGTTTCTTGGAGCTCAAATGGGGTATCGACAAGCTGTCAGGTGCTACAGGACCATGTCATAGAGGCCTACAATAAACTATCTCACATTTTGTAGATTTTATTTTGTTTTGGTTTTCCAACCCAATCCCACTTGATACAAAAACTTGCAATGTTGCGCAGTTGTAAGCTGAAACATTGCATATCTTGAAAATTGCTCATCCTCGCATCAAACCATCTCTACTAACACCTTCAATTTGAGGTGTAAATGTCAGGAATAATATTTTTACTCTTAAAAACTCATTCAAAAATTTGGTACCACAATGACTAGTGGATCCCTTAACATTCTTGTAGTTCCCTAAATAGGTCCAGGTGGTCAACATGCTCCAATAGGAATAAAATTAGGTAGGATTGATATTTTTGATCTCATATAAACTATTATCACTTCATTAATGTGTTGGAATGAAAATATGAGTCTAGGTTTATGAAATGAAACAAGCATATTCTCATTAAGTATGAATCATTTAGTAACAATATACACAGATACACGTGCAAGCATAAATATAAGGCATAAGAAATTTAAAAGCATAAAGCATCCACATGAATATAAAGTACTCTACATCAATACACATGATATATTGGTAGAGCATGAAGAAAAATATATATGTCCAATAATGTCATAGATCAAATATGTCGAATAAAGTTAAATTGGTGTCGTGAAAGCCAAATGGATATAGAACATGTCACTTATACAATATAAAAAAAATATGTCCAATAATGCCATATTGGCATACAATGATTATCCCTAATCTTGTCATTTCCCAAAAGGGAAAGAAAAAAAATCCCAAGCTGTCTTCGATCATCATGTCGATGGAGATGTAGTACTCTTCCGAGTGGGCTTACTTGTCCTCCTATCTAGACTCTTCTGTAGCTTGAGCTGATAAAATAACAAGTATAAACATCAATAACTAATATACATCAGAATTTAATTATAGGATGATATAAAATAGAATATTTTCTTACCACTACCAAATAGTTTCTATGTACATCCACCGAAGGGGCACACTGACAATCTAGAGTAATGAGTCCATACAACAATGATAAAAATAATATTTAAAATACATGCATGAATATCATTAAAAATTTCAATACAAACTATTAAAATAATAATTATAATTAAGTAATCTCTTTCATACCTCGATCAGTGTGTTAGAAATAGCTATAGCTATAGCTACACCACGATTCAAACTATCGCGAACAAAAGGAGTCTCTATTGTCAATAATTGAAAATGAAACAAAAAAAGTATTTGTAAGATAACAAAATGTAAGATCTAAAAATGTGATGTATGAAATAGATGTTGTTACATTTGAAATTATAATGTTTATTGAAATTTGTGGAGAAGATAAGATGTTCCTTTTAACCTCAAATACATAAAGGAAGGATACAAATTGATTAACCTCAAATGAGGGATCAATGCAGAAATGAATCAATCTATTGGAAATGTGATTAAAGAGAAAGACCTTAGATTCTATTTATAGAAAATAATGTATGATAGATTTAGAAAGACTAAAATGAATAGGAGGAAAGTACTAACCTTAAAATGTTACAGATCTGAAGAATGTTGTTTTCGGGGGCCTGCATTGAGTTTCTGGAAAATCAGCAATTGGATCTAGAAAAGAAACGCAGAGACAAAAAAACCCAGAAATCTTTTTCCGATTTTAACATAGATCTAATTTTGACCCTCAAGTCAATGTCACCATTGACCTAGAATTTATGATTCTGACCTATGGCAGAATTTACCTCTAAAATCTTTGATAGAAAATCTGTTTCTAAATCCTTAAAATTTTCTAAAAAGGGTATCCGAATTTGCACTCTAACTCATTGTTCCAAACCTGTACCTACAAGAAAAATGGATTTTTTTGTTGGGGGGGAGGGGTTTGCCTTTGTCAAACTCCAATTTTGGAATTAACCTTGAAATCAACAATTGAAATAAAGAATGCTAGCAAGTAGTGGAATTGAATCTAACAATTGAAGCTATGATATTAAATAGATATGCAATTGTATATTTCAAATGTAAACAAGTATGTAAATATGAAAGCTTGGAATCAATATTAGACACCATAAACCTCCATGATTATATGCTTAGAATCTACCTTGAAGGGAGAATAAATAAATCTTGAGGATGCATAAAGGATCTTAAAGGAAGATCACATCACCATGATGGATAGATCTAGGGCTTGAATGATGAATCTTGAATTCTTGAACCAAATACCTTCAAAGGCTGGAGAGATTGAATCATTGATCTTCAATAGAGAGCTTGACTACTTGAGAGGAAGACTTGAACATTGTGAAGGCTTTAAAACATGTACAACAATGGATGCTTGAACTTTTTTCTTCTAGGATAGTAGATGATTTGTACTTGATATGACTTAGTGCTTAGCTTCCTCTTAGAGAAAATGAGAGGAGAAAAAATCCTTATATATGAATCTAGGGCACACTCTTCTAGAGAAACCTACATAGGAGAGTTAAATTCCAATTATACCTATACACCTAGAAGAGGACCTATATTAAATATAATTAAAGAATCATCACTTCGGAACCCAAAACAACTGACCTAGAAATGGGAAATGAACTTTTAATGACTTTCGATAGCTAACAAACTTTCAAATTGGAAAGGGGGACCAAAGTAAAAGTCAAGGTCATCCTTGACCTAGGTCAAGGTTGAGGTCGACCTTGACCGAGGGAGTTAGAACCCATGGAAAATGTGCTAGATAGGATGGATGGTGCCCGGAGAGGCCCAATCAGGGTCCTAAACAGGCACAGAAGTAGGAGAAGGTGCATAAATAAGGGGAAAATATGATGATTGTAAAAAAACCCCCTAAGGAGGGCTAAACATTCTTAACATGGAAATTCTTCCATTTTAAGATGATAGATTAAGCCCCCACTTTAGCGGGAGTATGGAAATCAAACATACTCATGGTAAAGTTAGAAGAAAGACTCTGGTGGATCACAACAAGGTAGAAAATCATTTATTCAAGGACATGTGCCCCCAAACCAAGGATTCTAACTCAACATACATGCACAAAGATATGAAAGCAAAGAGAAATTAATCATAGAAAACATACATGACTACATAAGCAAGACAAGAGCAACACTATAGATAACATAGCTTCATGATCTAATCCTACTAGCATGAAAGTAAAAGAGAAGAAAGAGAAAGTGATTATTTCACCTAGTAAGATGTGCACCTTACCATGAATCACCAAGGAGGGAGAGCCCAACAGATTCACCCATAAATTGTGCTTTGCAATTGTAATGCATCTTCTGATGACTTTTGAAATATCCATAGATCCACATTCTTCTATCACTATGGAATATAAAATGCATGTCTTTTAAGGATTTAGCAACTTATGTGTGTTACCTTCAAAGGATTTATAATATTGTAAAATACATATCTCTTTAGGATTTAGCAACTTATGTGCGTTACCTTTTGTGGATTTAGCAAAAAAAAAAAAAATGTGTGTCTCTTTAGGATTTAGCAACTTATGTGTGTTACCTTCTAAGGATTTAACATGTTGTAAAATATAAAATATATTATAAGGGAGACCCTATATATTCCCCCTCCTTATCATGACTACCCGCTAGGTAGGATAAGGAAGAGAAAGAGGATACCTACTTAACAAGGTAAAGAGATATCCAGTTTAACAACAATATACACTATATCCTTAGTAAAGAGTATTGACCCTTACCTCGAAGAGCATAGATAATCATGAAATGGATATGTCACATATGAAAAAAAAAATGATCCTCAAAGAGGAAGAGATCTTATCATCAAGACCCCCACCATAGAGGAGTGCTTAGGATAAATATCATCTTCTAAAGAAAATCAAAGAGGGACCAAAAATTCAATCATCAAGCCCCATGCAATCAAGAGGAAGAGGAATCTGGAAATAAAGGAATAAAACTCTAACCCAAAGCAAAGGAAAGAGTTTAAATAAAGAACATAATTTGCAAAATAAAGAGGAGGTGATGACCTAGGACAATCACCTCTCCTATAAGAGGGTATCGATAGGCAAGAACATAAATCTCTATAAGGAAATAATGTTTTATGATAAACAAATGCCACTAAGCTAAGGAAAGTATATCCTTAGATACAGGAAGGAAGTCCTAGAAAAGATATCATGAAACATTATGAGCGAAGGAAGTATGTACCATAATAGAAAATTATAGGAATAGAATATAGAAAGAAAAATTGATTAAACTCAAAACAAAATACATGCTGAGAGCATAATGGATCCTAGAAGATTGGAAGGAAATACCTCTTGTCCCCTAGTTAAGAGACAAGAGGAGAAAAAATATTATCTAATTTATAGAAGAACGAGGGGAATGCCCTTTATCAAAATTATGAAGAAATTGTAATACCTCACGAGAATCTGATATAATTCGTAAAGAAACCCTTTCTCTAAAATATAGTTTGAAATGTACACAATCAGAAAGTAAATGTCTATTACTCTAGTGAAAAGGACAGTTTTATTTAGAGAGAGCATTTTTCAGCATAGGTTTAAAGATTTATTTCTTAGAATTCATTAACTGGACATACACTTTCTTAGCCCCATCCTGAGGAGTATCAGGGTGATGTAAGGAACGTGTTGGAAGAAGAACATGAAGATGAGGACAATAGTTAAGATCAACCACCTTGAATTGAGAAGGCGGGAATCATATACTATGCATATCTTGTTTAGGGGATGAATGAATTGGGTTTTTAATGCCATTTTAATCAACACCAAGCCCTAAAACCTTATATCCTTGTTTATCTACCATAGTATATCTGCCAGTGTACATGTATTGCAAAGCTTCTATTGGATATTTGTTTTTGTGTACATGATTGATTGTATGTTTGTCATTGATGACAGCATATAATACACAGTAGTGATTTTGTATATACTTATCAGAATGATGATATCAAGCCTTGCATGGTTAGATACATGTTGTAGACATGTTTATTATGCTATGTTCATACACGCAGATTCAGATATGATCTTTGAGTCAAGTTGTGTAATTCTGTTATTGGCAGTTATATTTCTGGAAGAGTATCTGTTCAGAACCGATGTATGTAACATGTTTCTTGAGTTGTGCCTATCTTCAGGATATGCATGTGTATATTCATGATTAGTTATGAGTTTATTATTGTTATCTAAAGGTGCCAAACATGTTTCAAGAAGATTGCAAAGATATAGTTGATTTGGTAAAGCCGACTTAGTGAAGTGTTGCATCTATTTAGTTTGTGTTGCACGGACTTGATATTGTTTGTGTGATTAGTAGAGCTGACAAGGATGTTATGAAGAGTTGTCTTACACGTCCCATGATCTCATACTTTGAGGAAGATACTTATAGCAGGTCATTTGTGATACGCTAGGTGTGAATGATATGAAAAGAGGCAAAAAATGTACAGAGCAGAATATCAATTGTGGTTCATTCATCAAGAGTCTATGTGAAGAAGAAGTAGAAGATTACAATATATTGGAACTGATAAAGATAACAGGTCTACTCTACATTTCATCATTAGATATAGTGCATATCTATTCTACAGAAGGTTGTAGCCTTCACCATTGAAGCAGTGAGATTTTGGATAGTCAGTCCTCACCCCTAAAAGGGTTATTTGTAAAAGACTCCTAACAGGGTCTGACCCTTAACCAGGTTACTATACTTATTGCATTGTTAAGTACAAATCCTAACAAGGTTGAAATATCTTCTAATGGGGATTACTATAAACAAGTATAGTTCATTGTGGGTGCTAATTCCCACTGAGGTTTTTACCATTTGGTTTCCCCATAATCAAATTGTGTGTTGTGTAATGTGTTATATGAATGTGTATTTACTTTATTGTATTCTGGAGTTGAAGAAGTAAAATGAATTAAAGTTACTGATAACTGATTCACCCCCCCTCTCAGTTATCCTTTGGGACTATTCTAAAAATTGGTATTAGAGCCAAGTTCCTTGGAGAAGAAGCCTAATAGCTTAAGGTAGATCAGATGTCTTACTTCAGAAAAGAGAGCCCTAATTTCAATGGAGAAAATTATCTAGATTGGAAAAACAAAATGATAACACATCTACAGTGTGTTGGCTTTGAGATCTTTGATATAGATACACAAGAAGTTGTTATTACATCTTAGAAAGACCTTGCAAAGGATGATGCTACTAATAGACAAAAGGAAACATTTACCAACAATGCAATTGCTAAAGAAGCCCTAATCAGTGCCCTATCTGACAGTGAATTTTCTAAGATCAAGAAAATTGACAGAGCTTACACCATATGGAAGTATTTAGAAGATATGTTTGAAGGATATATTCAAGCAAAGAATGAACACAGGAAGACATGGAAAAAGAAATACAACATTCTTGAGATGTTACCTAAAGTGAACATTAGAGCTTACAATCAAAGGATAAATGAAGCAGTCTCTAGAATCAGAAATAATGGGGGAGAAATATCATAAGAAAATATAATGGACAAGTTGTTAACTACCTTAACATCAGAATATGAAAATAAGATAACTATTCTAGAGGAAACCATGAAATTCTCACAAGACTTCAAGAGAGAGACTTTGATTAGTAAAATCTCTACATTTGAGATATCAAGATTGAAGACTGAACCTAAAAGTGAAATAGCTTTCAAAGCCTCAGTCCATGGTAAACAATCCTTACGCATCTCTAGCCACAAGGAGAAATAAGAAGTTGATGAAGAACTAGAAGATATCATTACTATGATTTCTTAAAGAGAAAAGAAAGGAAAAGGAAAATATGAAGGACAACTTCCATTCAAATGTTTTCCATGCAACAATATTGGTCACTTTGCATCTAAGTGTCCCACAAGAGTCAAGAAGTTCAGATCTGATTACAAACCTAAATATAAGAAGGAATTTTATCATGCTGAAGAAGGTGTAACTGATGAAGATTTAGGAGAAGATGAAATTAGATTCATTACCCTTAGAGACATGGAGAAGTTTCTCAAGGAAATGGACATTGCAGATGAAAAGGAAGAACAAGAGTTAGCCCTAATTTCCAAAGCAGACATCAGAACTGATTGGATCATTGACAATGGATGCTCTCAACATATGACAGGTGAAAAAGATAGATTTGTTGAGTTAGACAAATACAAAGGTGGTATGGTTATATTTGGAGATAAAAATCCTAAACCTATCATAAGCAGAGGTTCTATCACTTTGGATGGAAAGAACAAGATAGATGATGTTCTATATGTTGATGGATTACACCATAACTTGCTAAGTGTTGGATAGCTACTTGACAAAGGTTATCATTTGGAGTTCAAAGACAACAAGTGCATCATTAACAACAAGGATGGAGACATGATTTCATTAGGCTCCGAAACAAAAGGTAATGTTTCTCAGCTCAATTTTGATGTAAGTTGTTTTGTTGCAAAAGTGGATGACAGTTGGTTATGGCACAAGAGACTCTGTCATATTAACTTTGATAACATAGTAAAGATAATTAATGTCAAGGTAGTCAGAGACCTTCCAAGTATTGCAAGACCTGTTGACACAATGTGTAGGGAATGTGTTGTGGGAAAGCATATATGGAGTTCTTTTAGAAGCAAGTAGAACTCGGCCGAAAAAAAATTGGACCTAGTGCATATAGATTTATGTGGTCCTACCCGAACAAGATCATACTACGGAGAAAGGTATTTCATTTTGTTTGTTGATGATTTTTCAAGGATGATGTGGGTTGCATTATTAAAAGAGAAGTTTGAAGCCTTTGAGAAGTTCAAAGTATTCAAAGCTAAGGTTGAGAATGAATCTGGAATAAAAATGAAATGTCTGAGATCAGATAGAGGAGGAGAGTTCACCTCTGATCAGTTTTATGATTACTGTGAAGAACATGGAATAAAAATATAGTTGAGTTCTCCTAGAACCCCTCAGTAGAATGGGATTGCATAAAGGAGGAACATGATTATACTTGATACAGCATGCACTATGATGATTAAAGGAAAAGTTGAGCACACATATTGGAGAGATGCAGTGAATACAATAGTCTATACTATCAACAAAACTCAATTGAGGCTAGGAGTAGATAAGACACCCTATGAAATTTGGTTTGGTAATGTACCTACACTAAAGTATTTTAGAATCTTTGGCAGAAAGTGCTACATCAAGAGAGATGATGGTGTTGGTAAGTTTGATGCTAGAAGTGATGAAGGTATTTTCCTTGGTTACTCTACAAAAAGAAAAGCATACAGATGTTTCAATTTGAGATTGAAAAGGGTAATTGAAATTACTCATGTAAAAATTGATGAGAAGTTTATGGTTCAAGAAAGATACTATGAATATGCACCTATGATTTAAGATGAACCCAGGCCTAGCAGAAAAGATACTATTATTAAAGAAATGTTTGATTGCATTGATGTCTCATGCAATGACTCTGAATCAAGCAGAGAAGAATCACAGATTACAGAAGAAGAAGTAACACATAAGGCTCCTAAATTCACATCTAGATACCACTCTAAAGATGATATCATTGGAGATCAGAGCAGCAGTGTTTTGACCAGATCAAAACCAAAAAGTCTAGCAATGGATGAAGAGGTATGTTTACTTTCATAGATTGAACCTTTAAGTGTTGAAGATGCTTGTAATGATTCTGATTGGAAGAATGAAATGAAAGAAGAATTAGATTAGATAATTAAAAATGATACATGGGAATTGGTCCCTAGACCCAGTGACAAAAATGTGATTGGAATAAAGTGGGTATTCATAAACAAGATGAATGAAGATGGTATAGTAGTAAGAAACAAAGCAAGATTGGTATGTAAAGGATATACGCAGAGAGAAGGAATAGACTACACTGATACATTTGTCCCTGTGAGAAGACTGGAAGCCATTAAATTGTTCTTGGCCTATGAAACATTCAAAGAATTTAAATTTTATCAAATGGATGTAAAGTCAGCTTTTCTGAATGGTGACTTGAAGGAGGAAGTCTACATAGAATAGCCTGAAGGATTTAATCTTTCAAATAAACCAGACATGGTATGCAGATAGAAGAAAGAACTTTATGGTCTTAAACAGGCCCTAAGAGCCTTCTATAAAATAATTAATGGTTATCTTACCAAGATTGGATTCAAGAAAGGTGCAACAGATTGTAACCTATTCACAAGAGAGACACCTGATGGATAACTACTAGTTGCTATATTTGTTGATGACATTATGTTTGGAGGTAATGACAAGATTAGTACAACATTTGCAAAAGAAATGCAGAATGAATTTGAAATGAGCATGATTGGTCCTATAAAATACTTTTGGGACTAAATGTAAAGTAGACAAATAAAGGTATATTCATTAATTAGTCAAAATATGTGAAGGAAATATTGAAGACCTTTAAGATGGAAGACTGTAAGCCAATATGCACCCCTATGATAACAGGAAGAAAGTTTTCAAAAGATGATGATTCCACAACAGTTGATAAGACATTGTACAAATCTATGATTGGAAAACTCATTTATCTAACTCACTCTAGACCTAACATATCTAATGCAGTTGGAATTGTTGGAAGATTTACAGCTGAACCCAAGAAGAATCACCTAATGGCAATCAAGAGGATATTCAGATATCTAAAGGGAACTATAGACTATGGTTTATGGTATCCTAAATCAGAGAATGTACAACTTCATGTGTATATAGATGTAGATTGAGAAGGTTGTATTGATGATAGGAAGAGTACCTTAGGAGGAGTAGTATTTCTTGGAGATAGGTTGGTTTCTTGGATAAGAAAGAAGAAAAACTATATTTCTCAGTCAATAGCAGAAGCTGAATATGTTGTGGCAACACTAAATTGTTCAACCATAGTTTGGATCAAGCAGATGGTTAAAGACTTTGGTATTTAGGTTGATTATCCTATTGTTATTCACTGTGATAACACTAGCACTATTAACATGTCTAAGAACCCTGTGATGCACACAAAGACAGAAAACACAAAGATCAAGTACCACTTTCTAAGAGAAAAGGTTGCAGACAAAGAAGTGAAATTGGACTATGTGAGCACCAAAGAATAGTTGGCAGATATTTTCACAAAGCCTTTATCAAAAGATACTTTTGAGTATCTCAGGGAGAAGTTGGGTGTAATTCCCTCTCCTAAGTTTGATTAGAGAATATAGGAAGAACATCAGTACTTTGTGACTGATAAATGGTTGACTACTCTACTTATGGAGTAGTACCTGTGCTTAATGGTTTATCATGCCCTTTGCCATTGATTTCAAATGGGGAGTATATAGTAAGGGGAGCATATACTCTGGGGGAGTATAAAAATAGTCAGAAGAACTGAAGCAGTGTAGAGGAATCTTTGATGAGTATATTGAGAAGATTGTAAAAGAAAGAGGACACCATGAACAGAGGATATTTTTAATATCATATGTTTCCATCAATGTCAAAGGGGGAGATTGTTGGAGATTTATTTTTGTGTAGATGATTGATTGTATGTTTGTCATTGATGACAACATATAATACATAGTAGTGAATCTATATGTACTTATCAGAATGATGATATCAAGCCTTGCGTGGTTAGATACATGTTGTATACATGTTTATTATGCTATGTTCATACACACAAATCTAGATATGATATTTTAGTCAAGTTGTGTAATTCTATTATTGGCAGTTACAGTTCTGGAAGAGTATCTATTCAGAGTTGACATATGTAACATGTTTCTTGAGTTGTGCCTATCTTCAAGATATGGGTGTGTATATTCATGATTATTTATGAGTTGATGATTTTTATCTAAAGGTTCCAAACGTGTTTCAAGAAGATTGCAAATATAGAGTTGATTTGGTAAAGCTGACTTAGTGAAGCATCGTGTCTATTCAGTTTGTGTTGTATGGACTTAATATTGTTTGCGTGATTAGTAGAGATGACAAGGATTTTATGAAGAGTTGTCTTATAGGTCCCATGATCTCATACTTTGAGGAAGATACTTACAGCAAGTCATTTGTGATACGCTAAGTGTGAATGATACGAAAAGAGACAGAAAATGTACAGAGCAGAATATTAGTTGTGGTTCATTCATTAAGAGTCTATGTGAAGAAGAAGTAGAAGATTAAAATACATTTGAACTAATCAAGATAGCAGGTCTACTCTATATTTCATCATCAGATATAGTGCATATCTGTTCTACAGAAGGTTGGAGCCTTTAGCATTGAAGCAATGAGCTTTTGGATAGTGAGTCCTCACCCCTAATAGGGTTATTTGTAAAAGACACCTAACAGGGTTTGAACCTTAACCAGGTCACTATACTTATTGCATTGTAAAGTAAAACTCCTAACAAGGTTGAAATATCTTCTAACAAGGATTACTATAAACAAGTATAGTTCATTGTGGGTGCTAATTCCCACCCGAGTTTTTACCATTTGGTTTCCCCGAAGTCAAATTGTGTATTGTGTAATGTGTTATCTGAATGTGTATTTACTTTATTGTATTCTGGAGTTGAAGAAGTAAAATTAATTAAAGTTACTGATAACTGATTCACCCCCCTTCCCTCTCAGTTATCCTTTGGGACTATTCTAATAGCTTCTATAGGAGGTGATTGATTATGGTGTTCATGATAAAATGTTGTGTATGGTGGAATGATAGGTTCAGAATAGGTTTCTTTATTTTTCCTTTTAATATCATCATGGATTGGATAAGAAGGGGAAGGTAAATGGAATAATTATTGAACATCAGCATCATGAACCTTAGCTTGAGCCCCATCATAAGTGTGTGAAGAACTAGGGATAGAAGATGGAGAAATAAAAATATATATATTAGAAATTAGATTAGGGATGATAGGATTAGGATTAGGATGATTAGGAACTATATTAGGAATGATTAACCCCAAAGGAGGGATCAATGCATAAATGAATCAATCTATTGGAAATGAGAGCAAAGAGGAAGACCTTAGATTCCATTTATAGAAAAGAATGTGTGCTAGATTTAGAAAGATTGAAATGAATAGAAGGAAATTACTAACCTTAAAATGTTACAGATATGAAGAATACTATTTTCAGGGGCCTACACTGAGTTTCTAGAAAATCTACAACCGGATCTGGAATAGAAACGCAGAGACAAGAAAAACTGAGAAATATTTTTCCGATCTAAAATAGTTTTGATTTTGACCCTCAAGTCAATGTCACCATTGACTGAGAATTTTTTATTCCGATCTAGGGTAGAATTGACCTCTAAAATCTATGATAGAAAATCTGTTTGCGAATCCTTAAAGTTTGTTGAAAATGGTATCTAAATCTACACTCTAACTCGATGTTCTAAACCTATAACTGCAAGAAAAATGGATTTGTTTGTTGGGGGGAGGGGTTTGCCTTAGTCAAACCCCGATTTAGGAATTGACCTCAAAATCAATAATTGAAATAAAGAATTCTAGCAAGTAGTAGAAGTGAATCTAATAATGAACCTATGATATTCAATAGATATGCAATTGTATTTCTAATGTAAACAAGTATGTACAAATATGAAAGCTTGGCCTCAATATTAGACACCATAAACCTCCATGATTGTGTGCTTGGAATCCACCTTGAAGGGGGAATGAATAAATCTTGAGGATGCACAAAGGATCTTGAAGGAAGATCACATCACCATGATGGATAGATCTAGCACTTGAATGATGAATCTTGAATGCTTGAACCGAATACCTTCAAAGGCTTGAAAGCTTGAATCCTTGATCTTCTATGGAGAACTTAAATGCTTGGGAAGAAGACTTGAACACTTTGAAGGCTTGAAAACATTGAGAATAATGGATGCTTGAAGTTTTTTGTTCTTGAATAGTAGATGATATGTACTTGATATGACTTAGTGCTTAGCTTCCTCTTAGTGAAAATGAGAGGAGAAAAATTCCTTATATATGAATCAAGAGAAAAATCTTCTAGAGAGGCCTACATAGGAGAATTAAATTACAATTAGACCTATACCCCTAGAAGAGGACCTATGTTAAATATAATTTAAGACCCAGGGGGACCCAAGTCAAAGTTTAAGTCACCCTTGACCTAGGTAAAGGTCAAGGTTGACCATGACCCAGGGAGTCAAATCCCCTGGAAAATGCACTAAATAGGATGGATGGTACCCGGAGAGGCCCAATTAGGGTCCAAAATAGGCAAAGAAGTAGGAGAAGGTGCATAAATGAGGGGACAATATGATGATGGTCAAAAACACCCCCTAAGGAGGGCTAAAAGTTCTTAACATGGAAGTGCTTCTATTTTAATATGATACAGTATTATGTAGTTATCAAGAATATCTATAATATTTTACAACCCCACTAATTAGTAAATGATACCTCTGTGAAGGTGCCACCACATCCTTCAGTGTGCAGTGTTGATGTCATAGCTCCAGAGTTAAGCTAGTGCACATTTATAGTAATTTATAAGACAACCATTAATATTCAAACATAAAATATTCAAAGTTTTATGCTAAAGCATTATATAAGTCCTTTACAAAATCAAAATTTTAAAAAATAAATTAAACATGCAATTTATTATTTATATATTATTTATTCTATAATATATTATAATAATAATAATTTTTTTAAATCAAAAAGTGACATACCTCTTATATATTTTATTTATTAATAAACTAGTTCAAGGGTCGCATCAATGAAAGAAACTAGAAAGAAAACTTTAAATTCCTTGGCAGAGTACATGATTGAAAAATGATGATAAGGGTTGATAGTTCATGCTGAATCATACCTAAAAAGGAAACCATTTCTTTGCATGGAACAAGAGTCCCAAAGCAAGGAGGCCCATAGAAAGCCCACAAATCTGATGTCATCATCAGAGAACAAAAAGGAAACCAGTAGGCTATATAAAGCAACAAGCCCTAGCATATTCAATTGGGTTGTACTAAAATCATTCTCATGAACATTTAAACCTTGCAATTCCCAATCAGTGGTGCTTGAGTTAGTGGTTATGAATAAAAATCCCTCTCCAATCATATTGGTTCTTAGTGTTATACTTGAAATGATCCACAAGAGGCATTGAATTGGTGAAGACAAAATGAACAAATGAACATTTTGATTATGTGCATGATGGTGGCGAAATCTACTTAATAATAGAGGTCCTATAACAATTCCACTTATTATCACAACATTTCATAGTAGGTGCCAATTGTGTCAATGTATCTCCCATGCTGTCAACTTGACTATAATCAGGAAAACTGTGAATAGGCATGTTGGGAGAGTTGATGGTTAGCACGCACAGGTGGAGAATGAATATGGGTGTCCCATTTTTGCAAGTGAATAAGGAAGGGGAATTCATAATTCATTTTCTGGTGATTTGGAGATGGGTTCTAGGAATTTTTGTTTTCGAAGCTGCCCATCTTCCATTAATTCCTTTACCAGCCATGATGGATTCAAAACCAGCTTCTACAATGATGTCCACCAAAGTTTTGTTTAATTAGCCATTTCCCATTGAAAGAAATCTAATGGAGTTACTGGTAAGAATTCTGAAGCAAATTGCCTTTGCAATTTTGAAGTCACTAAATTTAATTGTAACCATGTGATCAAACAAGACATTGTGTGGATTGATCTCTACAGTTCATTTGATATGGGCATGCAAAAATAATTCCTCTAAAACTTTTCTTTCAGATACTAACATCTCTAAGGATTCTGAATGTTCATTACAACGCTTTAAATCTAACCCATCCAAATTTTACAATTGAGAGTTGAGCCATGAAGGCCACCTCTGCAATTTCCACTTTCAAAAGGAAGATACATCCTCATGCGTGAAGAGTGGAAAAAAAATGGTAAAAAATGGATGAATAGTGCATTGTATAAGCATAGATCATGTATCTTTTAAACTTTGTTCGTCTGCTTTAGGTGTTAAGAATGACAGTCAGCTAAGGATGGGAATTTCAAAAAAATAACCTCTGGATGACAAGCTTCAAATATAGAGCCTTCATACCCAAGATTGGCTAGCCAATTAGCCAATTTATTTCCCTCCCTCAGAGTATGTGATAAATAAGTGGCATGAAAAGAATCAATCAAATCCCAGCACTGTTGAAGGATATAAGCTAGTTTCCAAGTATGAGAAGATCGTGAGAGACAAGAGTTTATAATTAGCTGAGAATCACCTTCAATATGGATGGTAGAAACATTAGATCTCTTAGACAAAATTAAATGTGTCAATAGGGATTGAGATTCAGCAAGGTTGTTAGTTCCATCTACTAAAACATCTTCTTTGATTGCTACTACATCACCTTGCCAATTCCTAATGCAAGCACCCAGGCCTGACTTACTAGGATTATGACAAGAGAAGCCATGAAAATTTAACTTTAGAAACTCACTAGAAGGAGGAGACCATTTTATTTTATTCCAATGAGATTGATGATTAGAATTCCAGTTTGGGGAGAAACCTAGAGGCAAATTTATTTGGTTCTAGAATTTTAGACGTTCATGATCCCAAACATAAAATTAGATATTGTGTACACAATTGAATATATTTGTATTCACTACCTCTAAAATTGTAATCTCAATCCCATCAAGGATAGATTATAGATCTAAATTTTCATTACAAAGTATGGTCTTGTTGTGCTTCCACCAAATGGCCTAGATCATAGCAATAGGGATGCACTTCCAAGTGCATGCAAACTGAGATCTTGAGAACACCACCAGCCAAGATTCAAACAGATCCCAGAGCTTATTTTGAAGAGGAAAAGACATTTGAAGCTTGTTGAGAACAAAAAATCAACATTAATAAGCAAAGGGACATTGAAGAAGAAGGTGATATGTAGCTTCTAGCTCCTTATTACATAATTTACAAAAACATGATTCGACAATACCCAGCCTGTGTATTTGTTCACTAGTGAGGATCCTTTTTATGAGGGATAGCCAAGAAAAACCTCCAGCCTTGGGAAACCCAAAATAATTTCAACCAAGGGAGAGGGCTCTGCACTTCCTGTTTGAATTAACCGTTTGTCAAAGATCATAATAACCTTCCTTGATTGAATAATTACCTCCTTTGGATGGGGCCCATCTAATAATATCTGGCCTATTAGAAAGGAAAATAGTTCTTTCAGAAAAAGAGTCCCTTAGGGAAAGATGACTTGGCTGACTAAGAAGATGGGCTGGAGGTTCTTTCCATAATACCCCACCTAAATGAATTTCAACTGCCAAAACATAGTCCCAAAAAGAGGAGCCCCACTCAGCTTTTAAAAGTTGACGTGCTTCATCAAATTTTTTTGTCTGCATAGATGGGGGGATCAAATCCATGAGTCTTCCCAAAACTACACTTGCTCCCCACTATGGATTTCCCAAGTAACATAATTACAAACAAGTTCCTTTAAAGAAATCATAAAATTCCATATCACTGAACCCAAAGGAGGATTAAACAATGTGAAGATTCTCGCGGGATTTGGAGAGTCTAAGTATTTTTCTCTCATGATTGAACACCATTTTGCATGAGGTTTCATATACATTTGCCACACCAACTTACCCCCAAAAGCCTTATTTCTAGTAGCAATATCATGTAACCCCATACCCCCAAATGCCTTGACATGATCCATTTCATGAAAAGAAACAAGGGGAAGCTTCTTTTTGTCTGATAAGTTTCCATTCTATATAAAATCTAAAATAACCTTCTGACTTTGCAAAACCATAGAGGAAGGGGCATTAAGAATTGACAAGTAATAGTTAGGAATAGCTGTAAGGACAACTTCAACTAAAAAAATGTGGCTTGACAAAGATAACCATCTAGCTTTCCAGGCTATGATGCTAACCACAATCTGTCAATGATAGGAAGCCAAAAAGCTGGTATGTTTCTTTCCATAAGGAAGGGAATTCCCAGATAAACTGATGGGATCTGGTCCACTGAGAAACCCAAGATTGAAGTAATCCATTGAGCTACTATATCATTAGTGTTAAAAATTAAAGTTTTAGATTTTTTGGCATTGATTCTCTAACCAGAGACTTCTGAATATGAGTCCAGGACATACTTAATATGAGTAGCTTCCTTCATATTTGACTTACCAAACATAATAGTATCATCAGCAAACAGGGAATGGGTGACTGTAATAGACGTACGAGGGATCAAAATTCCTTTCCATAAGCCCATTTGTGAGGATCTAATGATGAATCTACTGAATGCATCAGCCATAAGAATAAATAAAATTAGAGATAGCAGGTCACCCTAATAAACCCCTTGAGAAGACAGGAAAAAACCAACTGACTCACCATTAATAATGACTGAAAACCAGGCACCTAAAATACATCCTTTAATCCATCTACACCACTTATCTGAATAACCAAATTTGGAAAGAAATTTCAAGAGGAAAGACCATCTTACCCTGTTGTAGACCTTCATCATATCAAGCTTGATCATAAAACTAGACAACTTGTGAGATTTGATAGAGTGAAGAGTATCATGCGCAAGTACAATGCCTTCCCATATTTCTCTTTGTGGAACAAAACCACCTTGTTCTAAAGAAATGATATCGGCGATAAATTTTTGCAACGTCATGTATATGGCTTTGGTAATGGGTAAGTGCACAAAAACGGGGAACCAAAAAGGTGGTATAAGATGCCACTTTTGTTTTTTGAAATAAAAAAACTTTGAACTTCAACAAGAAAATGAGGATAGTTACACTCAAAATTTTAAAAAGTGAAAAAAACAAGAGTTGTTATACTCCGAATTTAGTTTGTAAAATACTAATTTATTTTAGAAAAGAGGGAGATTAAGGCCCTAAAAAATGGGAAGCACAAAAAGTAATGTTTTTTGTGAAAAAACATAACATAGCGTCTGGTGTGCTCCCCCTAAAATGTTAACTTTTTTTAAAAATATTTATTCACTCCTATGAGAAATTAGCTAACGCCACCTAGTTTATCTTGGATTTTCTACTAATTTTTTGATGAAAATGTGATTTTTTTTCCATTTTCCAAAATGGACACATCCTGAAAATGTGAAATTTCTGTGTGCTCCCTCTAGAAATCATTGAAAACTAATTGAAAACCAAAATTTTTTTTTTTTTAAGTGTGTAGAATGGAGTCTAGTTTCTAAAAATGTAATTTTTTTCAAAATTCAAACAACGAGCAAAAATCTAAGCCCAAATGAATACACATTGGTTTTTGAAAAAAAATCAGACATACTTACAAAAGAAATTAGAGATGAAAATCTTAAGATAATGAGAATTAAAAGTAAATTACATGGTTAGGAAGCTATCAGAGATATCTACAATATCATGCCATCTGATTTTATAGTTAGTGAACCATGTTAAAACCTGATGGAGAGCACACAAGAAAAAAAAAAAAAAATTTCTAGGTTTGTTGGAAAACACATCTCAGATCTTTTGAATCCTCCAAGCCTTTTGGTTGGAACTCCAAGGAAAATCCAAGCCTTAGGCTTGGTAAACTTCAATTTCATTAAAAGTGCACATGTTGTATAGTGGGCACACACACACACACACACACACACACACACACACACTCTCTCTCTCTCTCTCTCTCTCACACACACACACACACACACACACACACACACACACACACACACACATTACCCCATCACTCCTTTTATAATTTTGTGTGTCTAACATAAGGCACACACCCTATAGAGAATATGCCCTATTAAGAACACAAAAAAGGTAATTATAAAGGTAAGAAACTTGTGAAAGAGGCCCTCTTTTAACCATTACTGTCTAATTTTTATAGTCTGTTCGACAAATATTCCCTTTTCATTGTGTTAAAGATCACAAAGAAGTATATTATATCAATTTACAACACATTTTTCTTCAAAAATTAACATCGAAGTGTGGAAGTCAATCATTCTTCACCAAAATTGATCCATTGAGGTAAGTTTTTTTATTTTTTACATGTGAATTGTGAATAAAGAGTCTTTTTGTTTATAATTTCTTTGATATAGATTTGTTGAAGAAATAATTTGACACATTGTCAAAGATTTATATTATAATTTGTCATACATTTCTATCGTATTTTGAGTTAATATAATTTAGATTGACATTATAAAGTTTCAATTCTTGTAATAGATTGATATAATAATTTGAAAATTATAATGAATTCATATGTAGAAATCATCATCATGCCAAGGAAATGAGCAAAGGCTCTAACACTAGAAGAACATGAAAGAGACAAAGAGAAGAAAAGGGAAAGAATGAGATAACTTTGTGAACACAAAAAATTGCATACCATAGAAGAAGATCTGCCTTTGTATGAGGAACATGAAATATCAATAGAAAGTAAGAGAGAATTAGAATTGGAAACAAAAAGGAAATGTATGAGAAACTTTCATGCTACAAGACAATTGAATTATGAATATGTGGGCACGTCATCTATGAGTTCCCAAGTTGAAGAGACACCACCATCCAATCGTTGAGACACACCCTTGTATCATCTTTAAGGCACACCATTATCTACATCTAAAGGTGTAGGCACAACATCGTGGCATGTTGAAGGCACACCATTAACATCTCAAGTTGGTGAGGATCCATCTTTCACATCTCAATTTGAAGGCACATCATCTTCGGTTGAAGGTACACAATTGACACATAATAATGTTGATGTTCGTAATGTTTTGGCCACTCAACAGTTGAAAACATCTCCTAGAATTGTTTACAGAAAGCCAAAATATTTGATTGATATTGATAATAACATTTTGTAACA
This sequence comes from Thuja plicata, assembly GCA_018584345.1. Classification (NCBI taxonomy): domain Eukaryota; kingdom Viridiplantae; phylum Streptophyta; class Pinopsida; order Cupressales; family Cupressaceae; genus Thuja; species Thuja plicata. The sequence continues at coordinate 93,270 of MU225500.1, read as the reverse complement.
AATGCCTGACAAGATTCCCAAGTGTAATTGTCAAACATATGCTATCCATATTTGGAGATTATTTGTTGAGAATTTAAAATGATAGGAAGATGTCAACTATTTGGTCAAATGATGAGAAATCTAAAATTTAGGCCCATCACAAAGATTATTTGGCTAAGAAAGATGGATGAGTGAAGTGAAAAATGTATTGTAAATAATCTAATGACTACATATGAGAGTGTGGGTTCTACATCACACACAAAAAATAGTATTTTCACAAAATGTGTACTTACATCAACAATAGTAAGCACTCAAATGAAGAAATATTGACTCATTAGAAACACAATAAAAGCATTGAAAATAAGTAGAAAGTCTCTAATGAGAGCTGTGGGAAGGCGTCAAAGAGTGGAAGATCCAAATAACAATGAGTTATGACCATTTTATGGTAGACTACCATGGAAGAATAAATAAATTGTTCAAGCTTTAAAATCTATGATTGAAGACTTTTGGAAGAATAACACACAACTATCTCCCAACAAACAAGATGTTGTAAGAAGGAGGATTGGTAGTCGAATCTGCATTCCACTTCCGAAACATTTTTGGATTCAACTCAGACACAATTCTTTGAAAATTTATACATACATATCCTCAATTTAAACTTAGTCAAAGATATTTTGAAATGGCTACACCTTTTTATGTGAAGATAAATCACACATGCACAAATTTTTTTTGTAGGGTAAATATTAAATTTTCTAACCATTTTAATGTTTATATGCATATATGTGTAGATTTGGATTTTAACTATGTTTTGCAGGATTGTGACATAAATGACCCAACTACATTTTCAAGGGAATTAATTACTATAAATTTATGTGAAAGAGTGGATGATCAACAAGTTTACAAGCTCACATTCTTGAATGGTATATGCATAGATTGTGGTGGTTTGTAAAATTTACCAATTTCTCAACATATGGAGAGTACACGTGCAATTGGGAATGAAAACGTGGATTTTGGAAAATATAAGATAGTTTCAAATGCTCTAAAAGATGGAAAGGGGTCTAAAAGATGTGATTTAGTAATTGAAAATATTCTAGCATATCAATTCATGGATATTTTTTGTGATAAGATTGTGTATGATTATGAAAGGCATACACATAGAGCTCGATGGTTGGATATGCAATTCAAGTTGTGCAAGGACACATTCCCACTTGATACCATTGTTTCATTTGTCAAATTCATAGAGAGCTACACTCTACAACCACAAAATGAGGTGCAAGAAAAGTATTATAGCTCTCAACAAGTTTCTATATTTTTTCATATAGCATTTATGCATTCACCTGATGGTACAAAGGAGAACAATAAGGTATTGAGGGAGTATCATTTTTAGATCCGCGGTGATCATTCACATTTTATAGAGTGTGGACACAGTTTATTTCATCTATTTTATGGTAATTTGATTAATAGGAGCATATCATATCATTGACACATTGTGTGGTCAGGCAATTGTGCATCACAATTCAAGAATTTTCGGATGTTTTATTGGTTGAGAAGGATTAATACGAACACTAGTATTCAGTATATGTGGAATTTTACAGAGGTTGGTCATGGAAAGGGAGAGCTCGATTGTGTAGGTGTATGTATAAAAAAGGCCTTAGCACACAAAGAATTAAATTAAAAATAATAAGAAACATTGTGAGATGCAAGATGTATCGTCCAGTGGTGTAATGCTACAATGAGTCCAGGTAATGAAGGCGAGTCTACAGTTCGTAGATTTTTTTGGTTAATAGATGAAACTCACATTGCACCATACAAGGATTTTTGTACATTAATAGGATCAAGTGAGCTACACTCCTTTAGAAGCTCTAATTCAGGTTCATGTATCATCAACACATGACATATATCATGACTTTGTTCATCATGCATAGATGAATATTGGCATGGGTGTGAGTCAAAGGAATGGGTCGATGAATGGTCTACATGAATTTTGAGCCCACTTGACTTTTATTGTCCCCCAGCAACATTGCAACTGACACAAATGGAATCATCAATTGACTTTTACCATTTGTCAGGTCTAGTGTAACTGGGTAAATTTTCAACTCACAAATAGTCTCAAATTTAGTACTTTATTGTAATTATTCTTTAAATTAATCTCCTTGTTATGCTTCTATCATTGTAGACCATGTTTTTTTCATTATTGCACCTGAAGACAATGATGAAGGGACATATTATTATGTGTCATTGCATTGAGGTAAAAAATAAATTGGATCACTCGGTTACAGATGGTGAAGGATTAGAACACCCTACAACTCAGCAGTGGTTGTAACTAGTACATGGCTTAGATGGTATTGTATGAAGAACCATAGGTTGTGGTTGTTCAAGAATTGGGAGACACACAGGAAGATTCTTCATTATTTCAACCTTATTGTTGTATAAAATGACCATTTGACCAAATATGGAGGAAAACTACACAATAAAACTCTTTGGAAGGTTCACGAGTCAGACCATGAGGCAATACTTGAGACAATAAAGGGTAGGGAAGATCCGACTGGTTCATTGGACTAAAAGTGAATCCAAAATGTTATAATGTCAAATCTAAATGAATGCATTTGCATATAACATTTATATTTCTAAAGGAATTAATTCCCTTGAATCCACATTGGGTGGACTGTAAATTGCTCATGTATTACCCTGTATATATAACAGGAAGTTTGTAAGATTTAATAACAAATTTTCTCTTCTATTTTTTGGGGCAATACCAGAGGTTTTCTCTTGTCAGCTCTTTCCTCCTGGTGCTCCTAATAAGCTGAGTTGTAAACATATTTTTCATCATTAATTAAAAAAACATATGTTCACAAAACAAATTCTAGAGATATATGTTAATCTTAATGTCATGTTTCATGCTAGCACATTCTTTGTATATATGTATCTACAAAAAATGGTTTAAGCTATACCTTTCCTTTTCCTTTGATGGTATGAATAAAAGCTCATCTAAGAATATTGTTGTGGAGAACCTAAAATCTTGTTTAAACTAATTAATTCAGGTCAACACTAAGAACAACCATGTTACGATCACGAAGTGGCTCTAACGTTGCCAACCGCTATGGAGCCAAGTGTCCATCAAGGTGTACCAGACAACAAAATTGTTGATATTTAGGAGTCTGTTTCTCAGAGCTCATGAGGGGTATTGATGAGATGTCAGGTTCTATGGGACTATGGAATGGAGGCCTGCGATAAGCTATCATAGATTTTTGAGATTCACTTTCATTTTCATTTTCTAACCCAATCTTCGTTGATGCAAAAACTTGCAATGTTGTGCAGTTGAAAGTTGAGACATTGCATATCTTGAAAACTTCTTGTCCTAGCATCAAACTCCCTATGCTAATAGATTTAGAATGCTAGGTAAATTCTTGGAATGACCTTTTCATGGAGGTGAAGTGGCTTGAACATTATCGACCACTATGGAGCCAAGTATCCCTCAAGGTGCACCAGGCAACAAAATTGCCAATTTTCAAGAGTCCATTTCTTGGAGCTCACAAGGGATATTGATGAGCTATTAGGTGCTATAGGATCATGTCATGGAGACCTATGATAAACTATCTCAAATTTTGGATATTCGCTTATGTTTTCATTTTTTGATCCAATCTTGGTTAATGCAAAAACTTTCAATGTTGCGTACTTGAAAGATGAAACATTACATATCTTTAAAACCGCTTGTGTTGGCATTGAAATGTCTCTGCCAATAGCTCTAGAAGGTTGGGTGAATGCTAGGAATAACCTTTTCACAAAGGAAAAATGGCTCAAACATTTTTGACCGCTATGGAGCCAAGTGTCGCTAAAGGTGCACAAAGCAACACAATTAGTGATCTTCAGGAGTCCATTTCATGGAGCTCGTGAGGGGTATCGATGAGCTTTCAGGTGATACAAGAATATTTTATGAAGGCCTGTGATAACCTAACTCAGATATTATATATTTGTGTTCATTTTGATTTTCTGACCCAATCTCAGTTGATGCAAAAACTTGCAATGTTGCGCAGTTGAAAGCTGAAACATTACATATCTTGAAAACCGCTCATCTTGGCATCGAACCATCTTCACCAAAATCTCTAGAATTTTAGGTGAATGATACGAAAAACCTTGTCATGGAGGCAAAGTGGCTCAAAAATTACCGACCACTATGGAGCCAAGTGTCCCTCAAGGTGCACTAGGAAACAAAATTATTGATATTAGAGAGTCTGTTTCTCAGAGCTCATGAGGGGTATCGACAACCCTTCAGGTGCTACAAGACTATTTCACTGAAGCCTATGATAACCTATCTTGTATTTTGGAGATTCTCTTCCCTTTTCATTTTCTGGCCCAATCTCACTTGATGCAAAAAGTTACAATGAGTTGAAAGATAAGACATTGCATATCTTGAAAACTGCTCATACTGGCATCCAACCATTTCTGCCAACAACTCCAAAATATCAGGTGAATTCTAGGAATGACCTTTTCATGGAGGCAAAGTGTCTTTAACGTTGTCGATCGCTATAGAACCAAGTTTCCCTCAAGGTGCACCAGGCAACAAAATTTCCAATCTTCAAGAGTTCATTTCTCTGACCTCATGAGGGTTATTAATGAGATGTCAGGTGCTACAGGATTGAGTGATGGAGGCCTACGATAACCTATCTCAGATTTTGGAGATTCACTTATGTTTTTATTTTCCAACCCAATATCAGTTGATGGAAAAACTTATAATGTTGCGCAGTTGAAAGATGAAACATTGTATATATTGAAAACCACTTTTCCTGGCATCGAACCATCTCTGCCAATAGCTCCAGAATGCTGGGTGAACATAAGGAATGACCCTTTTGTGGTCACAAAGTGGGTGGAACATTGCCATTCGCTATGGATCCGAGTGCCCCTCAAGGTGCACCAGAAAAAAAAATTGTCAATATTAAAGAGTCCATTTATCAGAGATTGCAAGAGGTATCAATGATTTTTCAAGTGCTACAGGACCGCGTCATTAAGGCTTGTGATAATCTATCTCAAATTTTGGATATTCGCTTCCATTTTCATTTTTTGACTAAATCTCAGTTGATGTAAAAACTGTAAATGTTGTGCAGTTGAAAGCTGAGACATTGCATATATTTGAAACAACTCTTCCTAGCATCAAACACTTTCTGCCAATATCTCTAGAATTTTGGTTGAATTCTATGAACGACCCTATTATAGAGGCGAAGTGGCTCTAATGTTGTCGAGCGCTATGGAGCCAATTGTCATTCAAGGTGCACCAGGCAACAAAATTGCCAATTTTGAGGAGTCTGTTTATTAGAGCTCATGGGGGCTATCGATGATCCATTAAGGGATACAGGACCACATCATGGAGGCCTATGATAACCTCTTATATTTTAGAAATTTGCTTCTATTTTCATTTTTTGACCCAATCTCAGATGATGCAAAAACTTGCAATATTGCATAGTTGAAAGCTGAAACATTGCATATCTTGAAAAATGATCATCGTGGCATCGATTAATCTCCTCCAAAAGATGCAGAATGTTGCGTGAACTCTAGAAACAATCCTCTTACATTCAAGAAGTGGCTCAGACATTGCCGACCACTATGGAGCCAAGTGTCCCTCAAGGTGCACGAGGCAACAAAATTTCCAATCTTCAGGAATCTATTTCTCGGAGCTCGCGAGGGGTATCAAAAATCCATCATGTGCTACAAGACCTTGTCATGGAGGCCTGCAATAGCCTATCTCATATTTTGGACATTTTCTTCCATTTTTATTTTCCAACCCAATCTCGGTAGATGCAAAAAATTGCAATGTTGCACAGTTGAAAGCTGAGTCATTGCATATCTTGAAAACTGCTTGTCCTAGCATCGAACTATCTCCACAAAAATATATAGAATTTCAGGTGAAATATAGGAATGATCCTATCATTGAGGAGAATTTTCTCGAATGTTGTTGACCGCTATGGAGTGAAGTGTCCCTCAAGGTGCACAAGGCAACAAAATTCCTAATATTTAGGAGTCCTTTTCTTGGAGCTCACGAGGGGTATCGAAAAGAAGTCAGGTGCTACGGGACCATGTCATGGAGGCCTACAATAAACTATCTCATATTTTAGAGATTCACTTCCATTTTCATTTTCTCACCTAATCATGGGTGATGCAAAAACTTGCAATGTTGCACAGTTGAAAGCTGAGACATTGCATATCTTGAAAATGGCTCATCTTCGCATCAAACTATCTCCGCCAATAGCTCCAAAATGTTGGGTGAATATTAGGATTGAACATGTTACGGAGGCCAAGTGGCTCTAAAATTGTCGACCGCTATGGAGCCAGGTGTCCCTCAAGGTGCACTAGGCAAAAAAATTGCAAAATTTTAGGAGTCCATTTCTTGGAGCTTGTGAGGGGTATCAACAAGCCATCAAGTGCTACAAGACCATGTCATGGAGACCTACAATAACCTATCTTATATTTTTGAGATTCTCTTATGTTTTCATTTTCCAACCAATCTCAGATGCTGCAAAAACTTGCAATGTTGCACAGTTGAAAGCTAAAACATTGCATATCTTGAAAAATGCTCATCCTGGCATCGAATCATCTCCTCCAAAAGCTCTAGAATGCTGGGTGAACTATAGGAAGCACCCTATTATAGTCAGGAAGTGACTCGAACATTACCAACCACTATGGAGCCAAGTGTCCCTCAAGGTGCGCTAGGAAAAAAAAATTTGATATTTAGGAGTCCATTTCTTGGAGCTCGCATGGGGTATTGACAAGCCGTTAGGTGCTATAGGACCGTGTCATAGAGGCTTGTGATAAAATATCTCAAATTTTTGAGATTTACTTTTGTTTTTATTTTCCAACCCAGTCCTAGTTAATGCAAAAACTTGCAATGTTGTGGAGTTGTAAGCTGAAACATTGCATATCATGAAAACCACTCGTCCTGGCATCAAACCATCTCCGCTAACACCTTCAATTTGATCTATAAATATCAGAAATAACCTTGTTACTCTTAAAAGTTCATTCACACATTCAAGACCACAATGATTGGTGGATCCCTTAATGTTCTTGTAGTGCCCTAAATAGGTCCAGGTAATCAACATGCTCCAATAGGACTAAAATTGGGTAGGATTGATTTTTTTTATCTTATATGAACTATTATCACTTCATTAAGGTGTTGGAATGAAGATTATGAGTCTAGGTTTATGAAATAAAACATGCCTATTCTCATTAAGTATGAATCATTTAGTAACAATATACATAGATAAACGTACAAGCATAAATATAAGGCATAAGAAATTTAGAAACAATAAAACATCCACATGGTACTCTACATCAATACACATGAAATATTCGTAGAGCATGAAGAAAAATATATATGTCCAATAATGTCATAGGTCTAAGCCAAATGGATATAGAACATGTCACTTATACAATATACAAAAAATATCTCCAATAATGCCATATTGGCGTACAATGATTATCCATAATCTAGTCATTTCCTGGAAGGGAAAGAAAATAAATCCCAGACTATCTTTGATCATCGCATCGATGGAGATGCAGTACTCTTCCGAGTGTGATCACTTGTCCTCCTATCTAGACTCTTCTACAACTCGAGCTGATAAAATAAAAAGTATAAACATCAATAACTAATATACATCAGAATTTAATTATAGGATGACATAAAATAGAATATTTTCTTACTGCTACCAATAGTCGCTATGTACATCCACTGAAGGGGCATGCTGACGATCTGGAGTAATGAGTCTATACAAAAATGATCAAAATAATATTTAAAATACATGCATGAATATAATTAAAATTTTCAATACAAACTATTAAAATATTAATTATAATTAAGTAGTCTCTTTCATACCTTGATCAGTGCATCAGAACTAGCTATAGCTGTAGCTACACCATGATTCAAACTATCGCAAACAAAAGGAGTCTCTTTTGTCAATAAATGAAAATAAAACAAAAAAGTATTTGTAAGATAACAAAATGTAAGATCTAAAAATGTGATGTATGAAATAGATGTTGTTACATTTGAAATTATAATGTTTATTGAAATGTGTGGGGAAGATAAGATGTTCCTTTTAACCTCAAATACATAAAGGAAGGATCAAATTGATTAACCCCAAAGGAGGAATCAATCTATTGGAAATGAGATCAAAGAGAAAGACCTTAGATTCTGTATATAGAAAAGAATGTATGATGGATTTAGAAAGACTAAAATGAATAGGAGGAAATTACTAACCTTAAAATGTTACAGATCTAAAGAATTTTGTTTTTGGGGGCTACACTAAGTTTCTAGAAAAGTTGCAACCGGATCTGGAACAAAAATGCAGAGACAAAAAAAACCTAGAAATCTTTTTCCGATCTGACAAAGCTCTGATTTTGACCCTCAATTCAATGTCACCATTGACCCAGAATATCTGATTCTAATCTAGGGTAGAATTGACCTCTAAAATCTATGATAAAAAATATGTTTCTGAATACCGAAAGTTTGTTGAAAAGGGTATCTAAATCAATGCTCTAACTCGTTGTTCTGAACCTGTACCTACAATAAAAATATAATTTTTTGTTCGGGGGAGGGGTTTGCCTTATTCAAACCCCGATTTAGGAATTAACCTTGAAATCAATAATTTAAGTAAAGAATGGTAGAAATTAGTGGAATTGAATCTAATAATTGAAGCTATGATATTAAATAGATATGCAATTGTATTTTGAATGTAAACAAGTATGTAAATATGAAAGCTTGGACTCAATATTAGACACCATAAACCTCCATGATTATATTCTTGGAATCTACCTTGAAAGGAGAATAAATAAATATTGAGGATGCAAAAAGGATCTTGAAGGAAGATCACATCACCATGATGGATAGATCTAGGGATTGAATGATGAATCTTGAAGGCTTTAACCAAATCCCTTCAAAGGCTTGAAAGCTTGAATCATTGATCTTCAATGGAGAACTTGACTTCTTGAGAGGAAGACTTGACCACTTTGATGGCTTGAAAACATGTAGAACAATGGATGCTTGAAATTTTTTCTTCTAGTATAGTAGATGATTTGTACTTGTTATGACTTAGTGCTTAGCTTCCTCTTAGAGAAAATGAGAGGAGAAAACATCCTTATATATGAATCTAGGGAAAACTCTTCTAGAGAGACCTACATAGGAGAGTTAAATTATAATTAGACCTATACCCCTATAAGAGGACCTATATTAAATATAATTTAAGAATCGTCACTTCGGAACCCAGAACAACCGACCTGAAAGTGGGAAATGAACTTTTAATGACCTCCGACAGCCGACAAACTTTCAAACTAGAAAGGGGGACCAAAGTAAAAGTCAAGGTCATCCTTGACCTAGGTCAATTTCAAGGTTGACCTTGACCTAGTGAGTTAGAACCCATATAAAATGTGCCAGATAGGATAGATGGTGCCCAGAGAGGCCCAATCAGGGTCCTAAACAGGCACATAAGTAGGACAAGGTGCAAAAATGAGGGCAAAATATGATGATAGTCAAAAACACCCCGTAAGGAGGGACAAACATTCTTAACATGGAAATTCTTACATTTTAAGATGATACATTAAGGCCCCACTTTAGTGGGAGTATGGAAATCAAACATACTTATGGTAAAGTTAGAAGAAAGACTCTGGTGGATTACAATGAGGTAGAACATCCTTTAGTCAAGGACATGAGCCCCCAAAACAAGGATTCTAACTCAACATACATGCACAAAGATATGAAAGAAAAGAGAAATTAATCATATAAAACATACATGACTATATAAGAAAGACAAGAGCAACACTATAGATAACATAGATTCATGATCTAATCCTACTAGCATGAAAGCCAAAGAGAGGAAAGAGAAAGTGATTATCTCACCTAGTAAGATGTGCACCTTAACATGAATCACCAAGGAGGGAGAGCCCAACAGACTCACCCATATATTATGCTTTGTAATTGTAATGCATCTTCTGACGACTTTTAAAATATCCATAGATCCACATTCTTGTATCACTATAAAATATAAAATGCATGTCTAAACTAGATTTAGCAACTTATGTGCGTTACCTTCAAAGTATTTAGAATATTGTAAAATATGTATCTCTTCATGATTTAGCAACTTATGTGCGTTACCTTCTTAGGATTTAGCAAAAATAAAAATAAAAATGTGTGTCTCTTCAGGATTTAGCAACTTATGTGCGTTACCTTCCAAGGATTTAGCATGTTGTAAAATGTAAAATATAGTATAAGGGGACGCTATATATGCCCCCCTCCTTGTCATGAATACCCACTAGGAAGGATAAGGAAGAGAAAGAGGATACCTACTTAACAAGGTAAGGAGATATCCAGTTGAACAACAATATACACTATATCCTTAGTAAAGAGTATTGACCCTTACCTCTAAGAGCATAGATAATCGTGAAATGGATATGTCACATATGGAAAAAAAGATCCTCAAAGAGGAAGAGATCTTATCATCAATCCCACCACCATAGATGAGTGCTTAGGATAAAATATCATATTCTAAAGAAAATCAAAGAGGGACCAAAGATTCAATCATCAAGCCCCCTGTGATCAAGAGGGAGAGGAATCTCGAAATGAAGGAATAAAAATCTAACCCAAAGCAAAGGAAAGAGTTTAAATAAAGAACATAATTTTCAAAATAAAGAAGAGGTGATGACCTATGACAATCACCTCTCCTATAAGAGGGTATCCATAGCCAAAAACATAAATCTCTATAAGGAAATAATTTTTTATGATAAACAAATGCCACTAAGCTAAGGAAATTATATCCTTAGATAAAGGAAGGAGGAAAATACCTTTCACCTAACGAATGGAAGAAAAGGATATACTAATTATATCAAGGGATGTTATAGCAAAGAGATATCTTTAAAAAACAAATGTCCTATAAAAGATATCATGAATGATTATGAGCGAAGGAAGTATGTACCATAATAGAAAATTATAGGAATAGAATATAGAAAGAATAACCGATTAAACTCAAAACAAAATACATGTTGAGAGCATAATGGATCCTAGAAGATTGGAAGGAAATACTTCTTGCCCCTCAGTTAAGAAACAAGAGGATAAAAAATATTATCTAATTTATAGAAGAACAAGGGGAATGCCCTATATCAAAATTATGAAGAAATTGTAATACCGCATGGGAATGTGATATAATTCCTAAAGTAGTTCTTTCTCTAACATATAGTTTTAAATGTACACAATCAGAAAGTAAATGTGTATTACTATAGTGAAAAGGACATTTGTATTTAGAGAGATCATTTTTCAGTATAGGTTTAAAGATTTCTTTCTTAGAATTCATTAACTAGACATACACTTTCTTAGCCCCATCCAGAGGAGTATCAGGGTGATCTAAGGAAGGTGTTGGAAGAAGAACATGAAGAGGAGGACAATAGTTAAGATCAACCACCTTGAATTGAGAAAGAGGGAATCATATACCATGCATATCTTGTTTAGGGGATGAATGAATTGGGTTTTTAATTCCATTTTCATTAACACCAAGACCTAAACCCTTATAGCCTTGTTTATCCACCATAGTATATCCGGTAGTGTACATATTTTGCAAAGCTTCTATGGGAGGTGATTGATTATGGTGTTCATGATAAAATGCTATGTATGGTGGATTGATAGGTTTAGAATAGGTTTATCTATTTTTCCCTTTAATATAATCATGGATTGGATAAGAAGGGGAAGATAAATGGAATAATCCTTGAAAATGAGCATCATGAACCTTAGCTTTAGCCCCATCATAAGTGTGTGAAGAACTAGGGATAGAAGATGGAGAAATAGAAATAGAGATATTAGAAATTAGATTAGGCATGATAGGATTATGATTAGGATGATTAGGAACTATATTAGGAATGATAGGATTACGATTAGGAAGATCACTAAATGGGGTATCATCTACCCAATTCTTCACATAATCCAAAAGATTAATAAGTCCACTACACAAATCTTTGATGAAAGTTTTGAAAGTAGGAAGACTAGTATTAGTTAATCTCAAAATAGCATAAGAAAGTGAAGCATTAAGATTAAAAAATATGATGAAATGGATGATACTTTCAAAAACATCATAATTACTATAAAGAGATGCTATAAGAATCCTAATGAGAAAAATAGCCATACCCCAAAGCATCTTAAAGATCTTCATAGTGAATGAAATGCAAGAAATGTTTCTATATTTTTATGAGTACGTAGATTTTTTTTTATTGTTTTAAAATAAAAGTGCATAAAATAAAACTAATTTAGTATGCATGCAAGATCTAGTCTCTAAGGAAAAGAGGAAAAGCATCTAACACCAAAAAGAAAGAGTTGTCTATCGCAGGTTCAGCAAAATGTAAGATAAAAAAATGTAATTAATGAAAATGTGATGTATGAAATAGATGTTGTTACATTTGAAATTAGAATGTTTATTGAAATGTGTGAGGAAGTTAAGATGTTCCTTTTAACCTCAAATACACAAAGGAAGGATCCAAATTGATTAACCCTAAATGAGGGATCAACGTAGAAATGAATCAATCTATTGGAAATGAGAGCAAAGAGGAAGACCTTAGATTCCATTTATAGAAAAGAATGTGTGCTAGATTTAGAAATATTGAAATGAATAGGAGGAAAGTACTAAACTTAAAATGTTACAGATATGAAGAGTGCTATTTTTGGGGGCTTGCACTAAGTTTCTTGAAATTTACAACCAGATTTGGAACAGAAATGCAGAGATGAGCAAAACCAAGAAATATTTTTCCAATCTGAAACAGTTTTGATTTTGACCCTCAAGTCAATGTCACCATTGACCAAGAATTTATAATTGTGATCTAGGGTAGAATCAAGCTCTAAAATCTATGACATAAAATTTGTTTGCAGATGGTGGAAGTTTGTTGAAAATGGTATCTGAATCTGCACTCTAGCTCTCTATTCCAAACCTATACCTGCAAGAAAAATGGATTCGTTTGTTTGGGGGAGGGGTTTTCCTTAGTCAAACCCCAATTTAGGAATTAACATTGAAATCAATAACTTAAATAAAGAATTCTAGCAAGTAGTAGAAGTGAATCTAATAATGAAGCTATGATATTCAATAGATATGCAATTGTATTTTGAATGTAAACAAGTATGTAAATATGAAAGCTTGGCCTCAATATTAGACAAGATAAACCTCCATGATTGTATGCTTGGAATCCACCTTGAAGGGAGAATGAATAAATCTTGAGGATGCACTAAGGATCTTGAAGGAAGATCACATCACCATGATGGATAGATCTAGGGATTTAACGATGAATCTTGAATACTTGAACCAAATCCCTTCAAAGGATTGAAAGCTTGAATCCTTGATCTTCTATGGAGAAATTGAATTCTTGGGAGGAAGCCTTGAACACTTTGAAGGATTGAAAACATGTAGAATAATGGATGCTTAAACTTTTTTGTTCTTGGATAGTAGATGATTTCTACTTGATATGACTTAGTGCTTAGCTTCCTCTTAGAGAAAATGAGAGGAGAAAAATTCCTTATAAATGAATCAAGAGAAAATTTTCTAGAGAGGCCTACATAGGAGAATTAAATTCTAAATAGACCTATACCCCTATAGAGGACCTATATTAAATATAATTTAAGACCCAGGGAGACCCAGGTCAAAGTTGTGGTCATGCTTGACCTAGGTCAAGGTCGTGGTCAACCTTGACCCAGGCAGTCAAAACCCTTGGAAAATGTGCCAGATAGGATGGATGGTACCTAGAGAGGTCCAATTAGGGTCCTAAACAGGCACAAAAGTAGGAGAAGGTGCAAAAATGAGGGGAGAATGTGATGATTGTCAAAAACTCATGCATGAGCACACCTAGGCTAACCTCCATGTTTTTATCATTTTTGGCTTGTACTTGACATTGGCCAAGTCAAGATAGTTAGGTTGTTTCTAGACCTTAGAAGGTCATTGCAATGCGGGCTAGGTGAGTTATTCATTAGGACTAAGGTCACAACAATATCCATTGTTAGTAGTTTTTCAATTACTTAGGCTTAGTTTCTAACTGTTGGATTTGAGTCATGAATGTGTCCTAAACACATAAATGAGGACATAGAGATTCCTTGAGTCCTTTAATGATCTTGGATACTCAAAATGAACAGGTTAGAGGTCCTAAAACTTAGGGAGAAGGCATAATGGAAAATATTGCAAAAGTTGCTAAAATGTTGCTATGACAACATTCACAATTATTGCAAATATTGCATGCAACTCGGTTATCTATGGATCCCCTTATGAATAGGAGTGGGGAATAGACCAAAAAGACCTAGAATCATGGATATGGGATCTAATTTTACCCAAGGAATTGAATCAAAGTATGAGTCATTCATTGTAACAAATTTGGAGAGAGCAATACAGTTTGCAATTCTGGTTTTTTGAGAATCTTGTGTTTTTCATTGTGATAGTGCCATCTTATGGATTGAAAGCTTTTAATTAATGGTTTCTTTGTGTTCTTAGGATAGTTACAAGCATTATTTATTCAGTAAGTTAGTTTTTTTGAGGTAGTATACGGTCTTAGTTAAATTGATTCTATTTTGGTAGACTCATTGGTCCTGTCCTGACCAGAAACTCAAGTTATGGCTCCCCCATGAAATCTAGCCATGGGAAAAACCTAAGGATGGATGGAAATGTTAGGGGAGTCAGTAGTGTACATATTTTTAGGATTAGGAGTCTTAGAAAGATGGAGAGATATTTTTACTACTAAGCCCTAGGCGAGCTGATAGTGCCCAATTAGTGGTTTAGGATAGAAGAATTGACATGTTTCATACAGGGGAATAAAGTACTGTACAAACTAATTAGATTTCTAGTTAGGGTTTAGTCTTATCCTAACATACTATGATGGTTGAGTTCATACCAATCATTGAGACCAATTTTTAAGCAAGTTTTCAACTAAGTTGTAGAGAGTCCTAGAAATTAGGCCTATTAGCCCTATTGGACCTAGATTGTAGGAACCCTATGTACAGATGACTTAGGGAACTAAAACTTTCAAAATATATTGTAAAAGGATAAATGGTATCTAGATATGGGCTTATATTTTCAAGTTCTTTGGAAAATTTTTGCAAGACATAGGAAAAGGTCACTCTGAAAGGCTACAAGGAAACAAGCCCAATTAGGCCTCTTTGAGACTAAAGTTTGAATTCAATTGCAAAGGGTTAAGAGATCCTAAAAAAATGGATTAAAATGGGATTAGATGGACTATCTACATGATGATGGACACCCCTACAATGATTCATGGATGTTAGAGTGCAGCTGACACTTAGATCCTTCTAAGTGTAGGAGAGGAAGTGAAGTAACTACTAGGGTGTTAGTCTTTCAAAGGTGAAGGACAAGTGTGATACTCTTGAAGAAGAGTGGGATTAGGAATTAGTTAATCACCTAAGCCTAATAATTTCCTAGAGGAGATTAGGATCCTTTAAGAAGACAAAGAAAATATTCTTAGTTAATTTTGCGAGCAAGCCATTGGAACACTCACATCATATTGGTATCAGAGATTGATTAAAGATCGGGCTTGTGGTCGATGTTTTAGCCTACTGAAATAGTTGGAGAGAATACACCATTTGGATTAGTAGAAGAAAAATCCATGGTGAATAATGCTGAGTTAGCCAAAAATTTGGATGAGCAAGAAGAAGACAATAAGTTGTTAAGAGAAAGGTTGTCTAAAATGGAGCAACTCTTGGGAGAAGTCCAAGACAAAGCTGAGAAGATGAAAGATAAGATAGATCAAAAAGAAGAAGAAGAAGAAAGGGAAAAGGGAATAGATGTAGAAGAGTAAGTTCCAACCCCTAATCCTGTTAGTGTTAAAGAACCCTTCTTAAAGGCATTGAAGGCCTTAAGTGGCAAAGCTTTAGAGGGTGTACCACTTTTTAGTGGACAAATGGATCCAGATTCAATTATGGATTGGATTGATAGTATAGAGAACCATTTCGAATGTGATGGTATCATAGAGGCCCAAAAAGTGAGTGTGGCCAAGTCAAGGTTGAGAGGATCATCTCTCACATGGTGGAAGTTTGTTCAAACTGAGAGGGAGAAAGAAGGAAAGAGTCCTATAGTCTCATGGAATGGAATGGTGACTAAGTTCAAGCAGACTTACTTACCTAATGATTATGAGGTTCAGCTACATAGGAGAAGATACAATCTTAGAAAAAAATATTTGGATGTCCAAGCATACACCAAAGAGTTCCAAAATTTGTGCTTAAGGTCACAAGTGGTGGAATATGAAAGCATCAAGCTAGCTAGATGCTTGAATGGACTCAAATGGTCTATTCAAGAAGACATGAGTCTTGTGAACTTAAAAACCATTTTCCAATGCTATCAAATGGACTTGAAGATAGAGGAGAAAGGCAAAATAAAGCAAGAGAAAAGCTCCGAAGGAAGAGGTAGAGGAAGGGATAGTAGAGGATCAAGGGGTGGCTATGGTGGAATAAGTTCAGAATCAAGGACACAAGGAGAATTCAAGTACACTGAGTAGCAATAAGGAAGTTCTAGTAGAGGTGGTAGATGAAGGAACTCAAATTTCAGAGGTAGAAGTAGTGGACAAGGAAGAGGCAATTACTTTGCCAATATGAAATGTTACCATTGCAACCAAATGGGACACCCTGCCTATAGGTGTCCAAAGAAGGGTAGTACTTCTCAAGGAGGTAACAAGAGAACTAATTTAGTTCATGAAGAGACAAATGCAGTAGAGACACACTCTGAAGTACCACTGAATTCCAAAGTAGGTGAGAACCTCATGATGAGGAGAACATTGATCAAGGAGCCAGTTAAGGAGGAGCCAAGCCAAAGAAGGTCCTTATTTAGGATCACATGTAAGGTGATGGGAAAAGTATGTAGGTTCATTTTCGATTCAGGGTCTAATGACAACATTGTGTCAGAGGAAGCAGTCAGCAATTTAGGCATGACAAGGATACCTCATACCCATCCTTACAAGGTCACATGGCTCAATAAGGGACAACATGTCTTAGTCAAAAATCAAGCATGGGTAGAGTTCTCTATAGGGAGATATAAGGACAAGGTTCTATGTGATGTGCTACCCATGGATACATGTCATTTTCTCCTAGGTAGGCCATGGAAATTTGACCACCCAGAAATTGATGGAGTGAAGAAATCCTATACATTCAAGAAGGATAAAGTAACTTTCAAAATCCAATCATTGTTAGAAGATGTAGATGTGAAGACAACAGGGCCTGATGTGCTAATGGTGAGTGAAAAGGAATTCATAGAAGCCATGGAAGAAGGAGAAGGAGTTGTCTATGCATTGGTACTAAGACCAAGAGAAAAGAATGAAGAAAAAGGAGACAAGAAATCAGAGATACCTAAGGAGACAAAAAGTATGTTACAAACTTATGAAGGCATAGTAAGTGATGGACAACCATCAGCATTAACCCCTACAAGAGCCATAATTCATAGGATAAACTTCATACCTGGAGCTACCCTACCTAATAAGGCAGCCTACAAGATGACACCTCAAAAAAATGAGGAAATTGCTAAGAAAATAGAAGAACTCCTTAACCAAGGCCTTATCAAGAAAAGCATTAGCCCTTGTGCAATAACTACTATCCTAGCACCAAAGAAAGGAGGAACATGGAGACTTTGTACTTATTCAAGAGCCATAAATAGGATAACCATTAGTTATAGGTTTCCCATGCCTAGGATTGAAGACCTAATAGATTGTCTAGGTGAAGCTAAGTACTTTAGTAAGATAGACTTGAAGAGTGGCTATCACCAAATTAGGATACAAGAGGGAGATGAATGGAAGAGAACATTCAAAACCAATGAAGGTTTGTATGAATGACTTGTCATGACATTTGGACTATCTAATGCCCCCTCCACATTCATGAGGCTCATGAATGAAGTCCTCAAAGACTACATTGGAAAATTTGTAGTAGTATATCTTGATGATATACTAATTTATTGTAGGACAAGAGAGGAGCATCTTCAACACCTTGAGACTATCTTCAAGAAGCTGCATGAAGAGAAGTTGATGATTAACTTGGAGAAATGTGAGTTCATCAAAATAGAGCTAGTGTACCTTGGGTTTGTTCTCTCTCATGGAAATCTGAAAATGGACAAGAGTAAAGTGGAAGACATCATGAATTGTCCTACTCCAAGGATAGAAACAGAGGTAAGAAGTTTTCATGGCCTTTCTCAGTATTATAGGAAGTTTATAAGGTAGTTTAGTGCTATTTGTGCTCCCATGTTAGACACAATCAAAGGAGGAATGAAGACCAAGTTCATATGGAATGAAAAAGCCACTAAGAGCTTTGAGTTATTGAATGAAAAGATTGCTACCCAACCTGTGTTAGTCTAGCCAAGATTTGAGAATCTTTTCACTATTGAGTGTGATGCAAGAAACATAGCTATTGGGGCTGTCCTAAGCCAAGAGGGTAGCCCAGTAGCATTTCATTCAGTTAAGTTGAGTGAAGGAAAGAAGAAGTATTATTCTTATGATCTTGAGTTGTATGTATTGGTTCAAGCTTTGAGAAAGTGGAGGCACTATTTGTTACCCAAGGAGTTCATTGTCTATTCAGACAATCAAGCTTTAAATTTTCTGAATTCTCAAGAGAATTTGAGTCATAAGCACATGAAATGGGTGGAATACCTAAAAGATTATACCTTTCATATCAAACACAAGAAAGGTGTCCTCAATAAAGTGGAAGTTGCATTGCGTAGAAGAGCCCTTACGATTCAAGAGGTTCAATTGAAGAGCATGGGAATTGATCACTTCAAGGATCTATATGTTGAAGATGAGGACTTTGCAGACATTTACAAGGTATGTGTTGAATACAAGAACCATTTTCATAGTAAGTATGCTCAATACACATTCCAAAGAAATATTTTGTTCAAGGGAAATTAGTTATGTGTCCCTAGAGGCTCTTTTAGGGAGAATATGATTCAGGAAAATCACAATGGTGCATTGAGTGGTCACTTTGGGATCACTAAGACCCAAGAACTTGTTCAAAGGTTCTACTATTGGCTGAGAATGAACCTTGATGTTAAGAGGTATGTGGAGAATTTCATTGTATGCCAAAGAGCCAAGGGTACTTCTTCAAATGCTGGCCTTTATCAACAACTACCTTTTCCCAATAGGCCTTGGGATTTCTTGAGCGTGGATTTTGTAGTTGGGTTACCCAAAATAAGACAAGGCATGGATAGTGTTTATGTAGTTATGGAGAGATTTAGTAAGATGGCTCACTTTGTGCCATGCAAAACCACTAATTATGTCAACCAAATATCCTCTCTTCTTCAAAGAGATAGTAAGAATCCATGGGTTACCTAAGAGCATTGTGTTTGATAGAGACACCAAATTTATGAGTCATTTTTGGAAGACTCTTTGGCGAAGATTAGGCACTCATTTATCCTTTGGGTCTACCTACCATCCCCAAACTGATGGTTAGACCGAAGTGGTGAATAGAAGCCTTGGAAATCTACTCAGGTGCTTGACAAAGGAGTATGGACAACAATGGGATCAATTGATTGGACGGGCTGAGTATGCCTACAATGACACCATCAATAGATCAATAGGGAAGATTCCTTTTGAGATAGTATATGGATTAAATCCTAGAGGATTCTATGAGTTTAGAGACTTGAAGGATGGAGTGAAGGCAAGTGGATATGCAGATGATTTTTCTTGTGCAATTTAGGAGATACATGAGACAGTGAGGAATACTTTGACTAAGAACACCTTGAAACACAAAACCAAGGTTGATGAGAGTAGAAGAACAGTTCAGTTCAATGTGGGTGACTTTCTCAGGGTACATATTAACAAATCAAGACTTGAAAAGGGATTCCCTCACAAGTTGTAGATGAGGAGGATAGGTCCCTGTCCTATCTTAGCTAAGTATGGTGATAATGCATTCAAAGTTGAGCTCACAAAAGACAGTGGACTATCACCTATTTTTAACATTGTAGACTTAGTCCATTACAAAGGACCACAGAAATACATGGATCAGAATCTCAAGGAAGTGATCAAAGATGTGGAAGATCTCCAATTACCCTTTGTTATAGTCACAGGAGATGATAGTGTACTGGATACTAGAGTCTACAAACAGACTCAAACCAAAGCATATAAGGAACACTTGATAAAGAAGCATGATAAAATGGATGATAATGCAATATTGGTCAAAGAATCAGAGTTCAAGAAGATGGGGATTGATCCAAGCATCCTCAATCCAAGGGTAGATTTATTTTTTTGTTTTGGGGAGGATGCTGCAGGAGCACACCTAGGCTAACCTCCATGTTTTTATCATTTTTGGCTTGTACTTGACATTGGCCAAGTCAAGATAGTTAGGTTGTTTCTATACCTTATAAGATCATTGAAATGTTGGCTAGGTGAGTTATTCATTAGGACTAAGGTCACAACAATACCCATTGTTAGTATTTTTTCAATTACTTAGGCTTAGTTGCTAACTGTTGGATTTGAGTCATGAATGTGTCTTAAACACATAAATGAGGACATAGAGATGCCTTGAGGAATTTAATGATCTTGGATCCTCAAAATGAAGAGGTTAGAGATCCTAAAATTTAGGGAGAAGGCATAATGGCAAAGATGCCAAAAGTTGCTAAAATATTGCTATGACAACATTTGCAATTATTGCAAATGTTGCATGCAACTCGGTTATATTTGGACCCCCTTATGAATAGGAGTGAGGAATCAACCAAAAAGGCATATAATAATGGAGATGGCATATAATTTTACCCAAGCACTCAAATTTAAGGATGATTCATTCATTGTAACAAGTTTGGAGAGAGCAATACAATTTGCAATTCTAGTTTTCTGAGAATCCAATGTTTTTCATTGTGACAGTGCCATCTTATGGATTAAAAGATTTGAATTAATGGTTGATTTGTGTTCTTATGATAGTTAAAAGCATTATTTATTCAGTAAGTAAGTTTTTTTGAGGTAGTATACGGTCTTAGTTAAATTGATTTCAGTTTAGTAGACTCACTGGTCCTGTCCTGACTAGTCAGTCAAGTTATGGCTCCGTCATGAAATATAGCCATGGGAAACACCTAAGGATGGGTGGAAATATTAGGGGAGTTATTAGTGTACATATGTTTCAGATTAGGATTCTTAGAAATATGGAGAGCTATTTTTACTACTGAGCCCTAGGCGAGTTGACAGTGCCCAGTTAGTGGTTTGGGATAGAAGAATTGACATGTTTCATACAAGGGGAGAAAGCACTATATAGACTAAGAATAGTTCTAGTTAGGGTTTATTATTATCCTAACATACTATGATGCTCAATTTCATACCAATCACTGAGACCAATTTTTAATCAAGTTTTCAACTAAGTTGTAGAGAGTCCTAGAAATTAGGCCTATTGGCCCTATTGGACCTAGATTGTAGGAACCCTATGTAAGGATGACTTAGAGAAGTAAAACTTTCAAAATATCTTGTAAAAGGATAAAGGGTATTTGGATATGGGCTTATATTTTCAAGTTCTTTGGAAAATTTTTGCAAGAAATAGGAAAAGGTCACTATGAAAGGCTACAAGGAAACAAGGCCAATTAGGCCTCTTTGAGACTAAAGTTGGAACTCGATTGCAAAGGGTTAAGAGATCCTCCAAAATGGAGTCAAATGGGATTATATGGACTATCTACATTATGATGGAAACACTTGCAATGATTCATGGATGTTAGAGTGGAGTTGACACTTAGATCCTTCTAAGTGTAGGAGAGGAAGTGAAGTAACTACTAGGGTGTTAGTCTTTCAAAGGTGAAGTATAAGTGTGAGACTCTTGAAGAAGAGTGGGATTAGGAATTATTTAATCAACTAAGCCTAATAAGGACCTAGAGGAGATTAGGATCCTTCAAGAAGACAAAGAAAATCTTCTTAGTTAACTGTGCAAGCAAGCAATTGGAACACTCACATCAAAAACACCCCCTGAGGAGGGCTAAAAGTTCTTAACATGGAAGTGCTTCCATTTTAAGATGAAGTAGTATTATGTATTTATCAATAATACCTATATTATTTTACATCCATACTAATTAATAAATGATACCTCTATGAAGGTGCCACCACATCCTTCAGTGTGTGGTGTCAATGTCGGAGCTCCAACATTAAGCTAGTGCACATGTATAGTAATTTATAAGACAACCATTAATATTCAAACATAAAATATTCAAAGTTTTATGCTAAAGAATTATATAAGTCCTTTAAAAAATCAAAATTTTAAAAAATAAATTAAACATATAAGTTATTATTTATATATTATATTATATTAATAATAATTTTTTAAAATGAAAAAGTGACATACCTCTTATATATTTTATTTATTAATAAACTAGTTCAAGGGGCTTATCAGTGAAAGAAACTAGCAAGAGAAATTTCAATCCTTGAAAGAGTACATGATTGAAAAATTATGATAAGGGCTGATAGTTCATGTCGAATCATACCTAAAACTAGAAACAATTGCTTTGCATGGAACAAGAGTCCCAAAGAAAGGAGGCCCATAGAAGGCCCCATAAATTTGATGTCATCATCAGAGAACAAAACGGAAACTAGTAGGCAATAAAAATCAACAATCCCTAGCATATTCAATTTGGTTGTACTAAAATTATTCTCATGAATATTTAAACCTTTCAATTCCCAATCAGTAGTGCTTGAGTTAGCGGTTCTGAAAAAAAATCCCTCTCCAATAATATTGGTTCTTAGTGTTATACCAGAAATTATCCACAAGAGGCATTGAATTGGTGAAGAAAAAATGAATAAATGAACATTTTGATCATGTGCATGATGGTGGCAAAATTTGCTTAGTAATAGAGGTCCTATAACAGTTCCACTGATTCTCATGACATTTCATAGCAGGAGCCAATTGTGTTGATGTATCTCCCCATGCTGACAGCTTGACTATAATCAGGAAAAATATGAATAGGCATGTTGAGAGATTTGATGGTCAGCATGCATAGGTGGAGAATGAATATGGGTGTCCCTTTTTCACAGGTGAATAAGGAAGAGGAATTAATAATTCATTTTCTTGTGACTTGGAGATGGGTTCCAGGCATTTTGGTTTTTGAAGCTGTCAATCTTCCATTGATTCCTCTACTAGCCATGATGGATTCCAAACCAGCTTCTACAATGATGTCCACCAAAGTTCTGTTCAATTAGCCATTTCCCATTGCAAGAAATCTAATGGAGTTACTGGTAAGAATTTTGAAGCAAATTGTCTTTGCAATTTTGAAGTCACTGAATTTGATTGTAACCATGCAATAAACAAGACATTGTGTGGACTGATCTCTGTAGTTCATTTGATATGGTCATGAAAAAATAATTCTTCTAAAATTTTTATTTCAGATACTAAAATCTCCAACGATTCTAAATGTTCATTACAACGCTTTACATCCAACCCATCCAAATCAACCGCTGAGAGTTGAGCCATGAAGGCCACCTCTGTAATTTCCAATTTCAGCAAGAAGATACATCCTCATGCGTAAAGACTGGAAAAGAAAATGGTAAAAAAAGGGATGAAGAGTGCATTGTATAAGCATAGATCATGTATCTTTTAATCTTCATTCATATGCTTTAGGTACCAAGAATGACACTCATCTAAGGATGGGAATTTTGAAAAAATAACCTCTGGATGATGAGCTTCAAATATAGAGCCTTCACACCCATGATTGGCAAGTCAATCAACCAATTTATTTCCCTCCCTTAGAGTACATGAGAAATAAGTGGCATGAAAAGAATCAATCAAATCCCAACACTGTTGAAGGATATAAGCTAGTTTCCAAGTATGAGAAGATTGTGAAAGACAAGAGTTTATAATTACCTAAGAATCACCTTCAATATGGAGGGTGGAAACATTAGATCTCTTAGACAAAATCAGATGTGTCAATAGGGCTTGAGATTCTGCAAGGTTGTTATTTCCATCTAATAAAACATCTTCTTTGATTGCTACTACATCACCTTGCCAATTCCTAATGCAAGCACCCAGGCCTGACTTACCAGGATTACCACAAGAGCAGCCATCAAAATTTAACATTAGGAACTCACTAGAAGGAGGAGACCATTTTATTTGATTCCATTGAGATTGATGATTAGAATTCCATTTTGGGGAGAGAATTGGAGGCAACTTTATTTGGTTCTACAATTTTAGAAGTTGATGATCCCAAACATAAAATTAGATATTACGTACACAATTGAATATATTTGCATTCACTACCTCTGAAATTGCAATCTCAATCCCATTGAGGATAGATTATAGATCTAACTTTTCATTACAATATATGGTCTTGTTGTGCTCCCACCAAATGGCCCAGATCATAGCAGTATGGATGCACTTCCAAATGCATGCAAACTAAGATCTTGAGAACACCACCAGCCAAGATTCAAACAGTTCCTAGAGATTATTTGGAAGAGACAAATACATTTGAAGCTTATTGAGAACAAAAATTCAACATGAATAAGCAAAGGGACATTGAAGAAGAAGGCGATATGTAGTTTCCAGCTCCTTATTACATAATTTCCAAAAAAATGATTCCGCAATACCCAGCCTACGTAGTCGTTCATTAGTGATGATCCTTTTTATGAGGGATAGCCAAGAAAAACCTCTAGCCATGGGCAACACAAAAGAATTCCAACCAAAGGAGAGGGCTATACACTTCCTATTTGAATTAACTATTTCTCAAAGATCATAATAACCTTCCTTGGTTGAATATTTACCTCCTTTGGATGGGGCCCATCTAATAATATCTAGCCTATTAGAAAGGAAAATAGTTATTTCAGCAATAGAGTCCCTCAGGGAAAGAAGAATTCTCCAACTGAGAAGATGGGCTAGAGGTTCTTTCCATAATACCCTACCTGAATGAATTTCAACTTCCAAAACATAGTCCCAAAAAAAGGAGCCCCGCTCAGCTTTTAAAACTTGACGTGCTTCATCAAATTTTTCTTGTCTGCATAGAAGCGGGAATCCAATCCATGAGTCTTTCCAAAACTACACTTTCTCCCCACTGTTGATTTCCCAAGTAACATAATTAAAAACAAGGCCCTTTAAAGAAATCATAAAATTCCATATCGCTGAATCCAAAGGAGGATTAAACAAAGTGAAGATTGTCGCAGGATTTGGAGAGTCTAAGTATTTTTCTCTCATGATTGAACACCATTTTTCATGAGGTTTCATATACATTTGCCACACCAACTAACCCCCAAAATCTTTATTTCTAGTAGCAATATCATATAACCCCATACCCCCAAATGCCTTGACATGATCCATTTCATGCAAAGAAACAAGGGGAAGCTTCTTTTTGTCTGATAAGTTTCCATTCCATATAAAATCCCAAATAATCTTCTGAATTTGCAAAACTATAGAGGAGGGGGTATTAAGAATTTACAAGTAATACTTTGGAATAGCTGTAAGGAAAACTTTAACTAGCAAAATGTGGCTTGACAAAGATAACCATCTAGCTTTCCAAGCTATGATCCTAAACCCAATTCTATCAATGATAGGAAGCCAAAAATATGGTATGTTTCTTTCCATAAGGAAGGGAATGCCTAGATAAACTGACAGGAGCTGATCCACCGAGAAACCCAAGATTGAAGTAATCCTCTGAGCTACTATATCATTAGTGTTAAAAATTAAAGTTTTAGATTTGTTGGCATTAATTCTCCAACCAGAGACTTATGAATATGAGTCCAGGACATACTTAATATGAGTAGCTTCCTTCATATTTGGCTTACCAAATAGAACACTATCATCAGCAAACATGGAATCGGTGACTGTAATAGACATAAGAGGGATCAAAATTACTTTCCATAAGACCATTTGGGAGGATCTAATGATGAATCTCTTGAATACATCACCCATAAGAATAAATAAAATTGGAGATAGTGGGTCACCCTGACAAACCCCTTGAGAAGAATGGAAAAAAGCAACTCACTCACCATTAATAATGACTAAGAACCATGCACCTGAAAAAAATCCTTTGATCCATCTGCACCACTTATCTTAATAACCAAATTTGGAAAGAACTTTCAAGAGGAAAGACCATCTTACCCTATTGCAGGCCTTCATCATGTCAACCTTGATCACAAAACTAGACAGCTGGTGAGATTTGATAGCATGAAGTCTCATGCGCAAGTACATCACCTTCCCATGTTTCTCTTCATGGCACGAAATCACCTTGTTCTGAAGAAATTATATGGGGGATAAATTTTTGCAACCTCATGTATATGGCTTTGGTAATGGGTAAGTGCACAAAGATGGGGGACCAAAAAGGGGTATAAGATGCCACCTTTTTTTTTTGAAATCAAAAAACTTTGAACTTCAACAAGAAATTGAGGATAGTTACACTCAAAAATTTAAAATGTGACAAAAACAAGAGTTGTTATACTCTGAATCTCGTTTGTAAACTAATAATTTATTTTAGAAAAGGGGGAGATTAAGGCCCTATAAAATGGGGAGCACAAAAAGTAGTTCTATTTTTTGTGAAAAAACATAACATAGCGTCTGGTGTGCTCCCCCTAAAATGTTAACTTTTTAAAAAAATATTTATTCACTCCTGTGAGAAATTAGCTAACACCACATCAATTATCCTATATTTTTCTACTAATTTTTTGATGGAAGTGTGATTTTTTTCCATTTTCTAAAGTGGACACATCCTGAAAATGTGAAATTTCTGTGTGCTCCCCCTAGAATTCATTGAAAACTAATTGAAAACCAAAACTTTTTTTTTTAAAGTGTGTAGAATGGAGTCTAGTTTCTGAAAATATAATTTTTTTCAAAATTTGAAGAACAAGCAAAAATCTAAGCCCAAATGAATACACATTGGTTTTTGAAAAAAATTGACATACTTGGAAAAGAAATTAGAGATGAAAAGCTTAAGATAATGAGAATTAAAAGAAAATTACATGGTTAGGAAGCTATCAGAGATATCTACAATATCATACCATATGATTTTATAGTTATTGAACCACGTTCAAACCTGACGGAGAGCACACAAGAAAAATGTTTTTTTTTTTCTAGGTTTGTTGGAAAACATGTCTCAAACCTTTTTAATCCTCCAAGACTTTGGGTTGGAACTCCAAGGAAAATCCAAGCCTTAGGATTTGTAAAATTCAATGTTGTTAAAAGCACACATGTTTTATAGTGGGCATGCATTATGTTGTTAACTCTCTCTCTCTGTCTCTCTCTCTCTCTCTCTCTCTCATTACCCCATCACTCCTTTTATCCCTTTTTTATAACATAGGGCGCATGACCTATAGAGTGTACACCCTATTAAGAACACAAAAAAATGGTAATTATAAAGGTAAGAAACTCGTGAAAGAGGCCCTATTTTAACTGTTACTATCTAATTTTCATAGTCTGTTTGACAAATATTCGCTTTTCATGGTGTTGAAGATCACAAAGAAGTATATTCTATCAATTTGCAACACATTTTTGCTCAAAATCAACATCGAAGTGTGAAAGTCAATCATTCTTCACCAAAATTGATCTATTGAGGTAAGTTTTTTATTTTTTACATGTGAATTGTGAATAAAGATTCTTTTTGTTCATAATTGCTTTGATATAGATTTGTTGAAGAAATAATTTGACATATTGTCAAAGATTTATATAATAATTTTTCATACATTTCTATTGTATTTTGAGTTAATATAATTTAGATTGACATTATAAAGTTTCACTTCTTGTAATAGATTCATATAATAATTTGAAAATTGTAATGAATTCATAAATAGAAATCATGATCATGCCAAGGAAATGAGAAAATACTCTAACACCAGAAGAACATGAAAGAGACAAAGAGAAGAAAAGGGAAAGAATTAGATAACTTTGTCAACACAAAAAATTGCATACCATAGAAGAAGATTTGCCTTTGTATGAGGAACATGAAACATCAATAGAAAGTAAGAGAGAATTAGAATTGGAAACAAAAAGGCAACGTATGAGAAACTTGCGTGCAAAAAGACAATTGAATTATGAAGATGTGGGAACATCATCTATGAGTTCCTAAGTTGAAGAGAGACCACCATCAAATCGTTGAGACACACCCTTGTATCATCTTTAAGGAACACCATTATCTACATCTAAAGGTGTAGGCACAACATCATGTCATGTTGAAGGCACACCATTAACATCTCAAGTTAGTGAGGATCCATCTTTCACATCTCAATTTGAAGGCACATCATCTTCGGTTGAAGGTACACAATTGACACATAATATTGTTGATGTTTATAATGTTGAGGCCACTCAACAGTTGAAAACACTTCCTAGAATTTTTTATAGAAAGCCAAAATATTTGATTGATATTGATACTAACATTTTGCAACAAATGCCTGACAAGATTCCCAAGCGTACTTGTCAAAGATATGCTATCCATATTTGGAGATTATTTGTTGAGAATTTAAATATGATAGAAATATGTAAACTATTTGTTCAGATGATGAGAAATCTAAACTTTAGACCCATCATGAAGATTCTTGGGCTAAGAACAATGGATGAGTGAAGGGAAAAATATATTGTAAAGAATCTAATGACTGCATATGAGAGTGTGGGTTCTACATCACGCACAAAAGATAGTAATGTGACATGACATGTACTTACATCAAAAAAAGTAAGCACTCAAATGAAGAAATCTTGACTCATTAGAAACAAAAGAAAATCATTGAAAATAAGTAGAAAGTCTCTAATGAGAGCTATGGGAAGGCGTCAAAGAGTGGAAGATCCAAATAACAATGAGTTATGACCATTTTATGGTAGACCACCACGGAAGAATAAATAAATTGTTGAAGCTTTAAAATCTGTGATTGAAGATTTTTAGAAGAATAACACGCAACTATCTCCCAATAAACAAGATGTTGTAAGGATGATTGGCATTCGAATATGCATTCCACATCTGAAACAGTTTTTGGATTCAACTCAGACACAATTCTTTGAAAATTTATACATACATATCCTCAATTTCAAATTAGTCAAAGATATTTTGAAATGGCTACACCTTTTTATGTGAAGATAAATCACACATGCACAACTTGTTTTTGTAGGGTAAATATTAAATTTTCTAACCATTTTGACATTTATAAGCATATATGTGTAGATTTGCATTTTAACAATGTTTTTTAGGATTGTAACGTTAATGACCCACCTACATCTTCAAGGGAATTAATTACTATAAATTTATGTGAAAGAGTGGATGGTCAACAAGTTTACAAGCTCACATTCCTGAATGGTACATGCATAGATTGTGGTAGTTTGCAACATTTACCAATTTCTCAACATATGGAGAGTACACATGCAATTGGGAATGAAAAAGTGGATTTTGGAAAATATAAGATAGTCGCAAATGCTTTAAAAGATGGAAAGGGGTCTAAAAGATGTGATTTAGTAATTTAAAATATTCTAGCATATCAATTCATGGATATTTTTCATGATAAGATTGTGTATGAGTATGCAAGGCATACACATAGAGCTTGATGGTTGGATATGCAATTCCAGTTGTGCAAGGATACATTCCCACTTGATACCATTTCTTTATTTGTCAATTTCACAGAGAACTACACTCTACAACCATAAAATGAGGTGCAAGCAAAGTATTATAGCTCTCAACAAGTTTCTATATTTTTTCATATAGCATTTATGCATTCACCTTACAATACAAAGGTGAATAGGAAGATATTGAGGGAGTATCATTTTTACATCCGCGGTAATTGTTCACATTCTATTGAATGTGGACACGGTTTCTTTCATCTATTTTATGGTAATCTGATTAATAGGAGCATATCATATCGTCGACACATCATGTGGTTAGACAATTGTGTATCACAATTCAAGAATTTTTGGATGTTTTATTGGTTGGGCAGGATACATACGAACACTAGTATTTAGTATATGTGGAATTTTACAAAGGCTGGTCATGGAAAGGGAGAGCGTGATGGTGTAGGTGTTGTTAGTAATAACTAAGAGGGGGGGTGAATTAGTGGCCTCAATCTCTTATCCTTGTTGGAAAGTGACAATGCAAGCAATTGTTATTTGGTCATTGTTGTCAAACCTTAACTGGTGAGACTATTGTTATCTGGTTGAGTACCATATCTATTGTTGATGAAGAAGATTTAACAAGAAGACCAAATGAATGGTTGAGTTAAGGCAAATAAAAGGGTACTTGATCAGTTGGCACTCTGGCAAAGCAATTAGTTATTTATCTTTTAAAGACAGTTTTTCTAGCTATTTTGTGCCGAGAAAAGTTGCTTGTGTCGAGCAAAGTTGTTTGTGACGGGAAAAGTTGTTCAATAATGAGCACCAGTGAAATTGCCGAGTGAAAATAATGATTTTGGACAGCTTACAGTAATTGGATTAATGATGAGATTTGAGATGTCTGGCCGACTTAGTTAATTTTATTCGGATATGTAATGTTAATTAAAGATTGATCCACATCATTTAATGTATGGGTAACCGTAATTAATGTATGGTTTCAAGATTTAATTAGAGACTAATTTGGAGAAGCAAATGTAATGCAATGATGGAATGATTTGTTGGATCTGACCTAACCTAAGATCTACGATCTTGTTTAAGTGACAAAATATTTATGTGACCTAGACAGAGAGGTATATGATAACCTCAAGGGGTTATTCATTCAGGATGCTAAAGTGTGCTACTGAATGTGAAGTACATGTGTGAATGCAAGAGGATTGCATAGTTGATTTACTATTTGGCATGATCTAGCAGAGAAGGCTAAATACAAAAGCAGAGAGTTGCATGTGTGATTGCTTGATGGATTTCCAAGCAAATCAGAAGGTTGAAAATGACAATGCAGGATATCTAGTAAGTTAACATCAAAGTTGTAATTGGATCTAAATTTGCAAAGTAAGTTGTATGTATCAATTCACAACTGTTGATTACTTTCTAACCATTGTATCAGTTAAAATCCTTTAACAAGGTTGACCTAACAGTCATTTGTATAAATCCTCTAACAAGGTGACATTCAGGTGGAATGTTCTAAGTCCTCTAACAAGGTCACTCCTGATAGGGTGATTAAATCCTTTAATCAGGTCACACCTAGCAGTTTGTTATTGTAACCTTTAATAGGGTTGGCTCCTCACAGAGCTCATTTTAGAAGAGTGAAAACTTGGTCGCATGTTACTGGTGGTTTTTCCCATATTGGGTTTCCATGTTAAATACTTGTTTCAACTTGTGTGAATGCTTATGGTTTGTTCTACTGTTATATTCCTACAAGCTAATTGCACTAGACAGTAAACTGCATAATTAAAGTTGTTGACATATGCTACTGCTACCAAGTAGATCTCAAATACAAATTTTTTTTATTTGGTACATCTAGACCTAAGGATAAATGATTCACCCCTCCCCTCTCAGTTATTCTAGATTCATTCTAACAATTGGTATCAGAGCTTTGGTCTCCTAAAAATAGTTTGAAGGTGTTGGTTGTATTCCTGGTTTTTGCTTTCTCTCCTTCGGTTCTGTGGTCTTCCCTCTCTAGTTTTTCATGTTTTCATGTCTTTCAGCCTAAAACTTGTGAAAATATTCAAAGTCTTAAACCCTAGCTCTTGTTCAACGTTCAATTTTGAAGAAAACCCTAAGGCATCATGCATTTTATATTTCTCAATTAATTTTTGTTCCACTTAAGTCATGAGTTCTATTGCTAAGTCGCATAACTTAAATTAGCATATTCCTTTTTATTCTCGACTTTGCGATTAGCCTGTGTTGCATTGTCTCTTTTGAAAATAGAATATTCCTAGTTCTTCCCCAGACTTCACGATTCACTCTGTGTCACATAGTCGCTAAATCTTTTGAATGGAGTGGTAATATGTCAGTGGGCCCACAGGTCAGTTGGGTGATCGTAGGATGTTTTCTGTAGTTAAGAAAATATTAAGAGACTTCGCGATTACCTTTTGTCACGTGATCATTGAATGAGTTTAAAGTAATATGTAATGCAAGGCCTTTAGCCACGCAGTCTCCAGAAAAGAGGCCAGTTATGTTCAAACTACCGAGACTTGGTGACTAACCGTCTGAGGTTTAGTGCAAAGCATAGTTGCGTTGTCTCCAGTTATAGAATGATGAATCAGTTCTCCATTTTGTAGTATGTCAACGAATGACTTTGTGACATGTGTCATAAGATGAGTGGTTATCAAAGGTTCATCGCATGGTCACCAGAAGGAGAAAATGGAATTAGCAACAACAAGACTAAGTCCTTTTCCTTTTGTCGCGATGTCTGAGAAAGATTTAAGGGTATATAAGAACATTTGGCAATTATGCGACGGCCGTCAGATAAAGAGATCAAGAAATCCACTGGTGGTCATGAAGTCTGAGAATAAAAGTGTCCGAGGCAAAAATTCCTCTCAACTTGGCGATTGCTGATGAATCAGAAGTACCTCCTAGATTTCTACACTTTGAACAAGGAGAAACATCTCTCAATCCCTTATTTGACAAAGAATCGCTCACAATGGAAGCTCCTGGAAACGAATGGAGCTGAATGGTACATTTCTTTAGTCATCAGATGAGAAAAGGGGCACATATAACCTGTCATGATACTTAGATTTTGTATTCTATGATCGGGCGAATAGGTATAGTTGCATAGTCTTGATATGAAACAAAAACATTTGGTGACTAAGGTATAACCATAAAGGGTTAAAGGAAACAGTTAATCGCATGGTCTCAGAAAGGATAAAGAGTTAGTGTTAACTATGCACGACTATGAGTTTTGCAGGGTCATGTGATCGCCAAATGGTGACTTGGGTTAGCCAAAGTAAAGAAAGTGTATTGTCGACATGTCTCAAGATAAACTATGGGTTAATGACTGAGGTCCATGAGAAAGAGATAAAGTGCAGTTGCACAGTCGCCTGATCCCAAAATTTAAAAATTGGTGGAATTTTTTTGATGTGATAGTATGAATCATTCTGTAACCAATCACAGGCTTGTATTTTGATTATTGTGAAAAAAGAGTAGCTGAGATGTGAGATAGTTAGCGAATCACAGTGTGACATGTCAGCTCTTTTAAATGTTGTAGGGTTGTTTCAAGGATTCACTTTTAAAAAATTTGATTTCCTGTCAAGCTCATGCAACTATGCCTAGGTTTTCATTAAAGTTCACAGTATGTCGAATTGATGACAGAATTGATTATGAGTTGTGTACTTTGAATGATGGATATAAGCAGTTGATAGTGCTTTCATTTTCATTCACCAAGTTTTCAAATTTAAGAGCCCAAGTGTTAAGTTTTCAGAAAGAAGAGATATTTTTCTCAGTTTGCAGTATTTTCAGAGTTGATCAATAGGTTCTAAGTCTTAGAAAATTGTGCACAAGATGGTCAGCCAATCTCAGAAATAGATTTGTTTCAATATTAGTAAGGAGTAGGAGATTCAAGGTATTGTAGGTATGAGCAGGGCTATTAGTGTTGCTTCCACAAGTGGAGGAAGTGAGGAAGAGCAAAAGGGAAAAGTGGACTACTCAGATGAATTCCTCCGTCTCCTTCCTGGTTCAACATAGAACAAGAAGGTTAATCCTAATGTCCTCATTGATGAGTATAAAGATGTTTGAGATGCTGTGACTCTAGGAACAATAGGTTTTTACCTCTTCAATTATTTTTATAAGAATTGTGATAATCCCATCCCAGTATCAAACCCTTGGACCTGTGGTTTAGCCAGGTTACTTGTTCCTGATGTCTTCCTGGATGTAGACTTGTTCTTAGACCTAGCCAATCACTATGATGTCTTGTCCAAGACCCTCAGGAGGGATGATGGCACTGACCTATTAATTTTGAATAGAAATTCATTCATGCAAGCCTTCAGCTTATTTAGCACCATGTCTACCAAAATTGACATGACAAAGAAAAAATAGAGGTATACTTTGAAGCCTGGGATTGCTAGGAACCAATTGCTAAAACATATGCTGAAAGAAGTGAAAAATTATTTAGATCCTATGTCCGAGGACAGCCCATATTATTACAAGGATCTACACTTTTATATCAAGTATGCTGCATATGCCCTGTGTAGAGTGTTGGGAATAGATGGTGATGTAGAGAAGATTGATGCAGGGATTCTGATGATGGTGTTGGACCTACAAGAGGTCCACTCTAACACCAATTATGATTATATTCAGCATATCATAGATTAAATGCATGATGGTTTCATTGCAACCCAGAAGAGAATGAAGAACCCAAAGGAGAAGGAGCCCAAATTTTTGCATTACTTAGTTCTTATGCATCTCCTTTTGTATTTCAATTTTGTCATCATGGATGTTAATAATTTAAATCCTCCGAGATTCTATCAGTCAGGACCAAATCCTATCCAATTTTGGGTGAGGGTTTGGAATTACACTTCTAGGGAGTGTGACTACTGTGCCTTTTAGAATTGGATTGTGTATCCAATAGTGCAAAGTTTGGGAACAAGCAGAACAAGAATCCCATTAAAGGTTATACAACTACTTAGGCCCTGTGATTATACAGATAGCTGGCCTGGAAAGCATAATTGGGGTGACTTCTTTATGAAAGAAAATTACACAGTCATCAAGGTATATGGGTGTATTCACCCACCTCATTTATTACCATATTATGTTCCTGCAAGAGTGGCTGCAATGGAATTCATATGGCAGTTGTTGTTAACAGATAATGAGCACTTTGCACCAGCAAGATTAGGTAATCAAGAAATTGCTGAAAGAGTTAGAAGAAAAAATTGAGGTGTTATATGTACTTGCACAACCACCACCATTACAAATTGAAGATAACCCGAAATCAGAGGAGGCTGTAGAACATGAAACTAATGAAGAAAAGGGAAATGCAATTTCTTTGAAAGTATTGAAGGGTATACTACAACATAGAATTGAGATTCTAAAGGATAAAAATGATGTTGTACTTAATATATACAATAAATTTCTAGCTTTTCTCATGGAGGTAATGGGTTACCTTGATATTTTGAACCCTTATTTTACTAAATGGTCTGCTAGGGCAAAGTTATTTGAAAAGTTAGCATCTTTACAAGCCCTAAGACCAGATTTTCTTGAAATAGTATTTGAAGTTGAAGATGAGATCAAAAGAGTCAATATTGCTCTCTCATTCTTTAAAGGCAAATTAAACCAAATAGAGGTTAATCTAAGCCTCTTTTCAAATGATTTTAATAAGTTTATTCCTAGCTTAAGGGGAGATGATGATCAAGTAAAGGCTGTAGATGCCTGGAAGAATGAATTTGATAGGAAGATGCCTGGTGATGAGGCATTTCTCCTGGGAGCAGATGTTGATATTGAAGGATTCAATAGAATATTGGATGAAGCTTTTAAAGCAGAGACTGACATCAACAAATTCCTACTAGATGTCAAGAATATCACTGATGCTAGACGGGACAGACAAAAGGTACAAGTACAGAGTACTCAAGACTTCAAGTGGCCATTAGATGATGAAGTGAAAGCATGGGAGTTGATGACCACGCCCAAGAGAAAGAAGCCAGTAGTAGAAGAAGAAATCTTGGATGAAGAATAAAGGTTAACACTTGGCACTACACTGTTCGAGATAAGAGGAGCATTTATTGCAAAAGGAGAATGTAGATGAGTATGCAAGCACAGCTATCCAAACTCAGCATAAATACTACCAGCTACCATCTATACAAATCTGATTGTAGTCGCCAGATCGGGAGAAGAGTAAAGAATATCTGTTTCCACCTTTTGACTTGGTTGCTCCATCGCTTCTTCTTTCTTTTTTTTTCTTTATAGTTTTAGGGTTAGGTTTTCTGTGACTATCCTAAGCTTGTTGCATCCTTAAGGGATTCCAAGATGGTCAAAAACCTATATATAGAAAAAGAGTTGTAAATTAAAAAGGGTCTTTTGAGGTTGGAATTTTTTGGAAAAGAGAAAAAATATATTGTAGAATTCAGATGTTCTGAACTTCTGTCTATCTTTTAAAGTTGCAAAATCTTTCATGTATGGAAGCTGGATGATATAAATAAAATATGGTGCAATTTTAATCTCTTCAATTGCTGTCTCTTTATTCTCTGTGTATGCTCTTTTATGTTTAAGTTTGCAAGGCATTCTGAAGCATTTTGGTTATAAGGTAACTATCTAATTGCTTGCAAGTTTCTTTTGAGGAAAGAACTAAGTTTTGTGAGTAGTTTCAGGGAGCATAATGGTTTTTTAAGGATTTGATACAATCGTTTAGAGGTGACAAGGTAATTTGTAAGGCAACTTATCTGAATTGCATGTGGGTTATAAGGCAGCGTACTATATTTTGTTTCTATGAGATCTTAGTTTATGACTCTGTAACCCAAAAGATAGGCACTGATCTAGAAGTTGGTCTGATAATCCACTATTGTCCAAGTTAATTCAAGGCATCAAAACCAATTTAATCAAAATACTCTTGTTACTAAGAACAAACAAACTGAACTGAGTAAGGACTCATGTCAGCAGGACAGTGTCCATTTTAGTGATTCCTTGAAGAGTGAATCATTAGGTTATCCCTCCTACAATAAAAGGGAGAAGGATGAAAATCCTTGTATCACTGGTTCTTTTTATATTTACAACCATGGTTTGTATGGTTAAATATTGCATCTGGTTATGCTTGGTCATTTGCAAGGTGATTTATTAGTTGGTTTAACAAAGGTACATAGAAAATCAGTGTCCACACTATAACATACTGTGTAAACAGCAATCATAAAATGTAAAACCCACCTGAGTATATGTGGAGCTCAAAAACAAACAAGGATCTTATCCAGTCCTTAGTAATTAGGATTTTCTTGTTCCTGAATTAGTAATTAGAAAGAATAGTGTTCAAATAGACATTTCAAGCACTGTGATTCATACAAGGAAAATCCCTAATAAATTGGCGACTCTGCTGAGGACAAAAGAGATTGTAAAGTCTTGTTGAAATATTTAGAAATCTCTGGTATTTTTAAGTTTTAAAGTTTTATTGCAGTTGAGTTGGCCCATGAAGGTAATCCGAATATCTGGCACTTAAAATTTTAAATTTGTTTTCAAGCCATATTTAATATTACTAATAGGCTACCTTCTTGATAAGTATTCATCCCAATTTATTGGGTGGCGACTCTAAAAAAACATCTCTGTGATCAGTGCAAACAAAATAAATGTCTTACAGAATGAATACTAGGTCAAGAGTAAGAACTGACCTAGAAAGGGTATTACATGAAGGAATCCCATCATCCTCAAGGGTTGGGGCCTCTTGGAGGAAAAAGAAAAATGAAGTTGATATGGATGAAACTCCTCTAAAAGGTGAAGAGGCAAATATCAGAAATGATAGGAATACTATTCAGCACTCTCATGATGGAAATACTTTAGACTATGAGGAGGCTGCTGAAAGAGTATTAGACACACCCACACTCACTTCTACTTCAAATGAGAGAGAGATTACTACACCTAGTTTAGATTCAGAAGATGCTCCTTCTGATATGCTAGCCAATGAAGAGAAGTTTATTTTGAAGCAGCTTGCTTTAGTTCAACAAATGAAAAAGGAAAGAGAAATGAGAGAGAAAAGAAATGATCATAAGGCTCTTGATAACAATAGAAAAAGACTTCCAAAACACCAAACTATAAAAGAAACAGAGAAGTCTCAGAAAAAAAAAGAAATACCATTCACTCATAAAGCTTCTATTTTACAAATAAATAAGGGAAAACAGAAGATGGGTGAACATAGAGATCAAGAACCTAAATTTCAGAAGCCTATGGTTGAACAAATGTCCAAGTTAGAAATTGATTTAGAAAAATTGAGAATTGAAAAAGAAACCATGGAAAAAATGT
>MU225500.1:43290-55489 GCA_018584345.1 Thuja plicata | reverse complement strand
ATAATTGGGGTGACTTCTTTATGGAAGAAAATTACACAGTCATCAGGGTATATGGGTGTATTCACCCACCTCATTTATTACCATATTATGTGCCTGCAAGAGTGGCTGCAATGGAATTCATATGGAACTTGTTGTTAATAGATAATGAGCACTTTGCACCAGCAAGATCAGGTAATCAAGAAATTGTTGAAAGAGTTAGAAGAAAAACCTGAGGTGGTATATGTACCTGCGCAACCACCACCATTACAAATTGAAGATAAGCCTAAATCAGAGGAGGCTGTTGAACAGGAAATTAATGAAGAAAATGGAAATGCAATTGCTTTGAAAGCATTGAGGGGTATACTACAACATAGAATTGAGATTCTAAAGGATAAAATTGATGTTGTACTTAATACATATAATAAATTTCTAGCTTTGCACATGGACGTAATGGGGTACCTTGATATTTTGAACCCTTATTTTCCTAAATGGTCTGCTAGGGCAAAGCTATTTGAAAAGTTAGCATCTTTACAAGCCCTAAGACCATATTTTCCAGAAATAGTAACTGAAGTTGAATATGAGATCAAAAGAGTCAATATTGCTCTCTCATTCTTTAAAGAAAAATTAAACCAAATAGAGGTTAAGCTAAGCCTTTTTTCAAATGATTTTAATAAGTTTATTCCTTCCTTAAGGGGAGATGATGATCAAGTAAAGGCTGTAGATGCCTGGAAGAATGAATTTGATAGCAAGATGCCTGGTGATGAGGCATTTCTCTTGGGAGAAGATGTTGATATTGAAGGACTCAATAAAATATTAGATGAAGCTTTTAAAGCAGAGACTGACATCAACAAATTCCTGTTAGATGTCAAGAATATCACTGATGCTAGATGGGACAGACAAAAGGTACAAGTATAGAGTACTCAAGATTCAAGTGGCCATTAGATGATGAAGTGAAAGCATGGGAGTTGATGACCATGCCAAAGAGAAAGAAGCTAGTAGTAGAAGAAGAAATCTTGGATGAAGAATAAAGGTGAACACTTGGCACTGCACTGTTCGAGATAAGAGGAGCAGTTATTGTAAAAGGAGAATGTAGATGAGTATGCAAGCACAGCTATCCGGACTCAACATAAATACTACTAGCTACCATCTATACAAATCTGATTATAGTCGCCAGATCAGGAGAAGAGTAAATAATATTTGTTTCCACCTTTTGACTTGGTCGCTCCATTGCTTCTTCTTTCTTTTATTTTCTTTATAATTTTAGGGTTAGATTTTCTATGACTATCCTAAGCTTGTTGCATCCTTAAGGGATTCCAAGATGGTCAAAAACCTATATACAGCAAAAGAGTTGTAAATTAAAAAAGGTCTTTTGAGGTTGGAATTTTTTGGAAAGGTCTTTGAGGTTGGAATTTTTTGGAAAAGAGAAAAAATATATTGTAGAATTCAGATGTTCTGAACTTCTGTCTATCTTTTGAAGTTGCAAAATATTTCATGTATGGAAGCTGGATGATATAAATAAAATATGGTGCAATTTTACTCTCTTCAATTGCTATCTCTTTATTCTCTATGTATGCTCTTTTATGTTTAAGTTTGCAAGGCATTCTGAAGCATTTTGGTTATAAGGTAACTATATAATTGCTTGCAAGTTTCTTTTGAGGAAAGAAATAAGTTTTGTGAGTAGTTTCAGGGAGCATAATGGTTTTTTAAGGATTTGATACAATCATTTAGAGGTGACAAGGTAATTTGTAAGCCAACTTATCTAAATTGCGTGTGGGTTGTAAGGCAACCTACTGTATTTTGTTTCTATGAGATCTTAGTTTATTGACTCTGTAACCCAAAGGATAGGCACTAGTCTAGAAGTTGGTCTGATAATCCACTATCATCCAAAGTATTTCAAGGCATCAAAACCAATTTAATCAAAATACTCTTGTTACTAAGAACAAACAAACTGAACTCAGTAAGGAGTCATGTTAGCAAGATAGTGTCCATTTTAGTGATTCCTTGAAGAGTGAATCATTAGGTTATCCCTCCTACAATAAAAGGAAGAAGGATGAAAATCCTTGTATCACTGGTTCTAGTTATATTTACAACCATGGTTTGTATGGTTAAATCTTGCATCTGGTTATGCTTGGTCATTTTCAAGGTGATTTATAAGTTGGTTTAACAAAGGTACATAGAAAATCAGTGTCCACACTATAACATACTGTGTAAATAGAAATCATAAAAGGTAAAACCTGCCCGAGTATATGTGGAGCTCAAAAATGAAGAAGGATCTTATCTAGTCCTTAGTAATTAGGATTTTCTTTTTCCTAAATCATTAATTAGAAAGCATAGTGTTCAAATAGACATTTCAAGCACTGTGATTCATACAAGAAAAATCCCTAACATAAGGTACTTGGAGCGAAAAGATCAAGATGTATAAGGAGGTTCCTAAGCTGAACAAAAATAACTTCCCTGCATGGCAGAGTTTAATGAAAATACATTTGGATGGCATTGGAGATGATTCTAAGCGACTTATTGAAAATGACTATGTATCACCTACTACTCCTCTCATAGCTGCACAATTAAGAGAAAAGCAAAAGCAGAATCAAGCATGTTGGAGATCGCCTCCTCATTGAGCTATTTAGAGTTTGATGACATAAAGAGCTGCACAAATACAAAGAATATGTGGTAAAAACTTGCAACTGTCTATGGTGGTGACACAAATGTGCTGAGAGCTAAATCAAAAAGTCTAAGAGCTAAGTTTGATGAGATAAAAATGCAAGAAGGTGAAAATGTTAATCAATATTATGGTAGAGTAAAAGAAGCTGTAAATGCCATTAGAGGAGCTAATGGAATAATTGATGAGAACACTATTATGAGAAAGGTACTGAGAACTTTACTTCCTATATATGCTATTAGAGTTTCTACAATTCAAGAATTGAGATGTACTCCTAACAATAATCTGAATCTGGAAAATCTGATAGGTAGACTCACTACATTTGAAATGTCAAATTATGATAACTATAATCCACAAGGGATTGATTCTACTTTTAGATCGTAGCTAGCTCTCAATAAATCTAAGAAAGGAAAGAAACATGTGAACAGTGATAGTGACACTTCTAATGATGATCTTGAAGAACTTGAAGCACTTATGGAAAAAAGACTATCCAGAGGAAAAGGAAAATACAGAAGTAAACTTCCTATTATTTGTTTTTCATGCAATAAAGTTGGTTATATAGCTGGTAGATGTCCTGATAAGAATGAAAAAGATGAAAGAAAGGACAACAAATAAAAAGAATACAGAGATAGAAAGGATGACCGAGACTTCAGGAAATATAAGGACTATAAAGACAAAGGTAAGAAATCTTGTTATATTGCTGAAGAAACTTCTGACAATGATACTGACAATTCTGATGACAATGATATAGAAGTTGTTTATGTTGCAATGAAAGAAGATTCTGATGATGATGAGAAAACTGCATTAATCTCTTATATGAGTAAAAGTGATTGATGGATCATTGACAGTGGTTGTTCCCATCATATGAGTGGTGACAATGATAAGTTTGAAACCCTAAACCAATGTAAAGGAGGATATGTAAAATTTGGTAATGATGCACCATGTCTTATCAAAGGTAAAGGATTGATTAACCTAATTGACAAAATCAGATGTGATAATGTGTATTGGGTTGATGATCTTAAATATAATTTTCTGAGTGTTGCACAGCTAAACACTTCTGGTTACAAAGTTGAATTCCATCACATAAAAGAAAATATCTATGATTCTATTGGAGAACTTGTTGGAAGTGGTGATCAGACTAAAGGTAACTTATTTGATCCAGATTTATCTGAAGAAACATGTTTGTTTGCACAATACAGTGATGTTTGGTTATGGCATAAGAGGTTGTGTCATGTGAAATTTGATAACTTGGTAAGAATAAGTAAATTGAAAAAAGTTAGAGGGCTACCTAAGTCAAAGAAACCTGAGAATGCTGTGTAAACAATGTCAACTAGGAAAGATGACTAAGTCTAGTTTCAAGAGTAAAACCCATATATCAGAGGAAATTCTGGAATTAGTTCATACTAATCTCTATGGTCCCATTAGAGAAAGAAGCTATTGTGGTGCTAGATACTTTATTCTATTTGTTGATGATTACTCAAGGATGATGACTGTAATGTTTCTCAAGTAAAAATCTGATGCATTCCAGTTATTTAAATGGTACTTAGCTAAAGTTGAAAAAGAAACAGGCAAAAGTTTGAAATGCTTAAGATCTGACAGAGGTGGAGAGTTTATTTCTAATGAGTTTAACAAGTTTTGCAATGACTGAGGAATAAAGAGACAGATGTCTGCACCTAGGAAACCTCCAAAAAATGGTATTGTTGAATGAAGGAACAGATCTATCATGGACTATGCAAGAAAACTAATCATGGAGAAAAATGTTGCACAAAAATATTGGAAAGAAGTTGTAAGTACTATAGTCTATACACTGAATAGAGTTCAAGTCAAAAAAGGTACAAATGCTACACCTTATGAACTTTGGTATGGTTATGCACCTAGTGTAAAGTACTTTAAAGTATTTGGAAGCAAATGTTTTATACTAAAGGACAACATCAATGGAAAACTTGATGCTAAAGGTGAAGAAGGGATATTCCTTGGTTATTCAACGAAAAGCAAAGCATACAAATGTTTGAATTCTAATACTAACAAAATAGTGGAAAGTGCAAATATAAGAATTAATGAGTTTGCAGAAAGAAATGAAGATGAAAGTACATAAGAGCCTGAAAGCTATAGATCATTCATATATCTAGATGAGGAAGATTCTAATTCACTACCTGAGACTACTGTTGAACAAAAGCATGCACCTGCCGAGTCACAGAGTGGAGTTTTCGAGCAACTGAAAGTGAATTCTGAGCTATTTGATGGAGATACTGAGTCACAGAATCAACCAGAACTAAATACATATGAAAATCCTACAGCAAGGACCGAGCCTACTCTAGAAAAATATGTGAGAAGAAACCACAATTTTGATCAAATCATTGGATCAAAGGATTCTGTTGTTATGACATGAAGTAAGTTGAAAAATGGCACACGTCTATTATGTGAATTTGAGCCCAAAATAGTGAAAGATGCTTTAGAAAATGAAGATTGGATACAAGCAATGAATCAGGATATTTAACAAATTGAGAAGAAAAAAACTTGGACACTTGTACCTAGGTTGAAGGATAAAAATGTAATTGGCACAAAGTGGGTATTCAGGAACAAACTAAATGAACATGGAGATGTGACAAGAAACAAAGCTAGATTGGTATGCAAGGGTTATGCATAGGAGGAAGGAATTGACTATGGTGAAACCTTCACCCCATTTGCAAGATTGGAAGGTGTCAGAACCTTACTTGCATATGCAGCCTATAAAGGATTCAAAGTTTATCAGATGGATGTGAAATCTGCATTTCTCAATGGTGTCTTGGAAGAAGAAGTGTATATTGAGAAAGCTGATGGTTTTATAGACCGAAACAAAAGGGATATGGTTTGCAGATTGCATAAAGCATTATATGGACTAAAGCAAGTGCCAAGAGCATGTTATGAGAGATTGCGCAATTATCTGATCAAGATTGGATTTGCAAGAACCAATGACAACAATAACCTGT
Organism: Thuja plicata; assembly: GCA_018584345.1. NCBI lineage: Eukaryota > Viridiplantae > Streptophyta > Pinopsida > Cupressales > Cupressaceae > Thuja > Thuja plicata. The sequence goes on along the minus strand of MU225500.1, from coordinate 49,882 downwards.
ACTTAAAGACAGAGCAAAGCAAAGGTACATTATTAGCTGAAATTTTTGTAGATGGCATCATATTTAGTGGACAAGATGTGTTATGCCAAAAATTTGCAACAGAGATGCAAACTGAGTTTGAGATGTATATGTTTGGTGAAATAAAATTCTTTGTTGGCTTACAAATTTATCAAATGAAGAATGGTATCTATATCACTCAATCTAAATATATCAAAGAGATACTGAAAATTTTTGGAATGGAAGAGTCCAAACCAGTAAGTACACCCATGGCTACTGGACAGAAGCTTAAAAAAGATGATGACACAAAAGAAGTGAACCAAACACTCTACAGATCAATGATTGGAAAACTACAGTATGTTGTACACGGTAGACCTGATATTGCCCTAGCTGTTGGAATTGTTGCAAGTTTTTCTGCTAAGCCCAAGGAAACTCACATGATGGTAGTAAAAAGGATTCTAATATATTTGAAAGGAACTAATAACTATGGTCTATACTACAAAAAGAATGACAAGTTTGAACTCAGAGTTTACATTGACTCTGATTGGGCTAGAAATGTTGACGACAGGAAAAGCATTACTAGCAGAGCATTTCTTTTAGGAAAAAGATTGATCTCATGGACAAGAAAGAAATAGAACTGCACCTCACAATCTATAGCTAAAGCTGAGTATGTGGCAGCAACAGTTATCTGTTCTAACATTATGTGGTTGAAGATACTACTGAAAGGTATGAAGGAAGAAATCACTAACCCAGTTGTCACATATTGTGCTAACACGAGTGCTATTAATATTTCTAAAAATCCTATTATACACTCAAATAAAAAGCATATAGCTATCAAGTATCATTACTTGAGGGAGCTAGTTTAGAATAAAGAAGTGAGACTAGATTATGTAAACACTAAAAAACAATTAGCAAACATATTCACAAAAGCACTACCCAAGGATGCTCATAAGTATCTACGAGGTAAATTGGGGGTAATTCCCCTAACTGAGGCTAATTAAGTTTTGTAAGGTATTGTTGCATCAAATATTACATTCATAATACTTGACACATTGATGCACAGTTAGTCACACTTTAGGTTGCTGACAAAAGTTATGAAGATGAACAAGGACAGAAAAGAAAATCAGTCGTAATCAAGATGACAGGATCAGGATGATACTAAAGATCTACATAATAAAGATATCAAAGTCTTTGGCATTGTTGTCAAAGAGGGAGAGATTACTATATAGAGGGAAAGATTACATAAAAGGAAAAAGAGAAAGAGAGTTTACATAGAGGCAAAAGTTACTATTGAAAATATTGAAGTGATTATCTACTCAGAGGGAGTCTACAGATGATTAGACACAAATAATTACAGTGTAATTACAGACACAAAGGGAAAAATGTTTTACAGATAAGAATAAGAATGAAGCTAAAGACATTAATGAAGATTCATTCATATCAAGGAACAAAGGTGACTTTTTGGATTGTATGGTAACTATGCTTGTTAAACCATTGTTTTAATATTTTGTGTTTCCATCAATGCCAAAGAGGGAGATTGTTGAAAAGTGACAATGTAAGCAATTATTATTTTGTCATTGCTATCAAACCTTAATTGGTGAGACTATTGTTATCTGTTTGAGTACCATATCTATTGTTGATGAAGAAGATTTAACAAGAAGTCCAAGTGAATGGTTGAGTTAAGGAAAATAAAAGGGTACTTGATCAGTTGGCACTCTGGCAAAGCAATTAGTTGTTTATCTTTCAAAGAAAGTTTTTCTGGATGTTCTGTGCCGAGAAAAGTTGCTTATGCTGAGAAAAGTTGTTTGTACTGAGAAAAGTTGTTTGTGACGAGCAAAGTTGTTCAATGCCGAGCACCAGTGAAATTGCCGAGTGAAAATAGTGATGTTGGCTGACTTATAGTAATTGGATTAATGATGAGATTTGAGATCTCTGGCCAACTTAGTTAATTTCATTGGGATATGTAATGTTAATTAAAGATTGATCCATGTCATTTAATGTATGGGTAACTATAAATAATGCATGGTTTAGAGATTTAATTAGAGACTACTTTGGAGAAGTAAATGTAATGCAATGATGGAATGATCCATTGGATCTGACCTAACCTAAGATCTACAATCTTGTTTAAGTAGCAAAAGATTTATCTAACCTAGATAGAGAGGTATATGATAACCTCAAGGGGTTATTCATTCAACATGCTGAAGTGTGCTGCTGAATGTGAATTACATGTGTGTATCCAAGAGGATTGCATAGTTGATTTACTGTTTGGCATGATCTAGCAGAGAAGGCTGAATACAGAAGCAAAGAGTTGCATGTGTGATTTCTTGATGGATTTCCAAGCAGATTAGAAGCTTGAAAATGACAATGCAGGCTCTCCAGTGAGTTAACATTAGAACTATAATTGCATCTGAATTTGCAAAGTAAGTTGTATGTATCATATCACAATTGCTGATTACTTTCTAACCATTATATCAGTTAAAATCCTTTAACAAGGTTGACCTAACAGTCATTTGTATAAATCCTCTAACAAGGTGACATTTAGGTGGAATTTTCTAAGTCCTCTAAAAAGGCCACTCCTGAAAGGGTGATTAAATCCTTTAACCATGTCACAGCTAGCAGTGTGTTATTGTAACCTTTAACAGTGTTGGCTCCTCATAGAGCTCACTTCAGAAGAGTGAAAACTTGGTAGCATGTTACTGGTGGTTTTTCCCATATTGGGTTTGCACGTTAAATACTTGTGTCAACTTGTGTGAATGCTTATGGTTTGTTCTACTGTTATATTCCTACACGCTAATTTGATTAGATAGTAAACTGCATAATTAAAGTTGTTGACATATGCTACTGCTGCCAAGTAGATCTGAAATACAAAAAGTTTTTATTTGGTACATCTAGACCTGAGGATAACTGATTCACCCCTCCCCTCTTAGTTACTCTAAATTCATTCTAACAATCCTTCAAACTTAACCACCAATCAATAAATCTCAGATTATTTTGTCCCTACAAGATGCATGCCATGAAATACTAATAATGATTAACTGTCTGTCAATTTTCTTTGTCAATCCTTATTCTTCCTTGATTACCGATAAGAAGTATATCTATTTACCAAAACTCAGCAAATAAGCAGAGTATACTGATCAATCCAGAGTTAGCTATGTAAGATGCAAAATAGTAAAGAAATGAATCATACACATATAACACTTGAATTTTTAACATGGAAACCCTGTTAAGGGAAAAACCATTGGGATCGGTACCCCAAATTTTCACTCTTCTAAAGTGAGCCCTATTAGGAGCCAACCCTGTTAAAGGTTACAAACACACTGTTAAGTGCAACCTTGTTAGAGGATTTTATACATAGAGGTTGTCACTTAGTATTGGGAATCTATTTCTACCATTCTTGAATTATCCTCCTTCTTAGACTATTAATAGGTATCAAGAAATTCCAATGCTACTTTCATGAATCAACCTTTTTGGTACTCCTTGAGATTCACCTCAATCTATAGAAGACTATTAATTTCTACTCTGTTAAGAGACTTGATGCTTCAATGGTTAAATTGAAACACTATGACCTGTTCATATTACAACTTTGAATTGTAGATTTTTAGATCTATTTAAGTAAATTACCTCTCTTACCAATGTATCAATTCAATCCTTGTGCTCCATACTTTCTACTTTATGATGTTGTTCTCACTGTTCGTCGGTGTCTGCAAAATTCCTTAGCTCTTCGTTTAGCTTGTTTGATCAGCACTGCTTGAAGTTGTTCTTCATCATTTTCTCTTTAGCATCCTCTTTTTATTCACTCCCCTTAATCCCTACGTGAATGAATTAAGCTTGTCTCTTATATAGAAATGATATTCATTGTTTCTTGATTCTTGGCGTGAAAAAAAATCCAGCCAATTAGATATAAAGCACAACTCCTGATTTGTCTCATAGGTAACTTCTTGCCAACTATAAAAATAATATTTAAATCACTCACTTATCTCTAGTCGAATAAAACAAAGTAGACAACCAGTTAAGTCTATTTTTAGCTCTGCCAACTAGATATTTTGTCATTTTCTGAACTCTCTATTCCGTCGGTCACCACTGCAGTTAGTCATCAGTGACAACTAACAGTTCTGTCAGTGAGACTCCAGTTAGCTTTGTGATCTCCATCCATCATGCATCATTGGAATTTTACTTGTCGGGAAGCACTTTCTTTAGCTCATCGGGCAACCTTCTAACTTTTTCGTCAGGCATCCTGTAGTTTTTCTTCGTTGGGCAACACTATACTTCTGATCACTGGGTATAACTGTGACTTTTCTTCTTTTCTCTATCCGTCGGTGTGCACACCGTCAGTGTTGTTTGTCACTCAGTGAATACTTGAATTTGATGCATTGTTGAAAGCATAACCTTTTTTCTTTATGTTCTCTAAAGTCTTTGGCATTATGTACATGACCGTATAGATGATATCAAGTTGGCATAAATGACAATACAATACATTAACTGATTTAATGCCTTGCATTATCTTCAACTTAAAATTTATCAAACATTCAATCAGTTATATGTCATCAATATCTCCCTTTGTCATTGATGGAAACATATTATATTATCACACTATGCTATTTTTAATATAATATAAAATATAATAGTTGAGATTCATCAAACTACCAATCTTTTTGTTCTAATAACTGATAAATGTCTAACCATCGGTAAGCTCTATTTTAGCTTCGATTTGATTCTTGCAGTTCTCTGTATTCTGATGTGTTGTGTTCTCTCCTTGTATCAATTTATCTCCCTTGACTATTCTTCTCTTTTGATGTCTTTTTCTCTTGTCAGCAACTCTCCCTTTGTATAATCTTGCCATACAATTTCTCTCCCTAAGGATATAATCTCTCGCTGTTGGAGTAATGTGATAATGGATAATCTCTCTCCTTTTACAAAAGGATGTGATAATATGGATAATTTCTCTCCCTTTGACAACAATGCCAAATAAATATCTGACATTAATGTCAAGCAATCATTTCTCTCCATTCATAATATATTCCTTGAATTTCCCTTATCCATCAGCAATACAATAATATGCTCTGGTGCTCGATGTTGATATATACCTATTTGTATATAGATGTAGCTTTGAAATTCATCTCATTTCTTGCATCAAAATTACTGATATTCTGATAATATGTAGGCTGATGAAGCCTTCTAGTCATTTTACTGACTGGTAGACAAGGGTTTGACCCCTAATATCTTTCTCAAGTGTTCAAATGTATCCTTGGGATGTGGCTTGGTGAAGATATTAGCTTATTTTTCTTTGGATTGCACATACTCAAGTATCACCTCTTTTGCTTGAACTTGTTCTCTTAAATAATGATACTTGATTGCAATGTGTCTAGTCTTAGTATGCATGAATGGATTCTTGGAAATGTTTATTGCACTGGTGTTATCATAATATATAATTATTGGTTCTACGATCTTCATATGCATAACTTCTAGTTACTATTTGATCCATGCAATATTTGAGCAATTTCCAGCAGCAGCAACATACTCTACTTCTGTAGTAGACTGAGAGATGCATCCTTATTTTTTGCTAATCCACGTGACAAGTTTGTCACCCATAAAGAATGCTCCTCCAGTTGTGCTCTTCCGGTCATCAAGATTTCTAGCCCAATTAGCGTTGGTAAACACCTTAAGTTCAAATTTTCCTTCTCTTCTATACCACAAGCCATATTCCTCGGTATTCTTTAGATATCTTAAAATTATTTTCATAGTATTCATATGTGATTCCCTGGGGTTAGCAAAAGATCTTGCAACTATTCCTACTACATTTGCAATATCTAGTCTAGTGTGTACAACATACATGAGTTTTCCAATCATTGATCTGTACAAAGTCTAATTTACCTCTATTGTCTTTTCCTCCTTTTTTAACTTACATCCAGTAGCCATCAGTGTTCCAACTGGTTTGGAATCTTCCATCTTGAATATTTTTAGGACCTCTTTAATGTATTTGGTAATAAAAATACCTTCACATTGTTGCATGATCTATAGACCAAGAAATAACTTGATCTCTCCAAACATAGACATCTCAAAATATTTTCTCATCTCATTAGAAAATTATTTGCATAGCATATCATTGCCTCCAAATATGATGTCATCAACAAATATTTCAGCAATCAAAGTGTTAGCATCAGTATCTTCCTTCAAATAAAGATTACTATTTTCACTAGTCCTTACAAATCCAATACTTATAAGATAGGAATTAAGTCATTCATACCAAGCTCTAGGAGATTGTTTCAATCCATACAAGGCTTTATGAAGTCTACATACCATGTTTCTCTTGTGTGGGTCTACAAATCCTTCTGGTTTCTCATTGTATACCTCTTCTTCAAGTATTCCATTTAGGAATGCTGACTTGACATCCATCTGGTATACCTTGAATTCTTTGAATGTAGCATAAGAAAGTAGTATTCTTACACCTTCTAGCCTATCAACGGGTTTGAAGGTCTCTCCATAGTCAATACCTTCCTCTTGTGCATACCCCTTGCATACTAGTCTTTCTTTGTTTCTTGTGACTTCTCCATTCTCATTCAGCTTGTTCCTGAATATCCATTTAGTACCGATGACA
>MU225500.1:0-43190 GCA_018584345.1 Thuja plicata | reverse complement strand
CTAGTCTTTCTTTGTTTCTTGTGACTTCTCCATTCTCATTCAGCTTGTTCCTGAATATCCATTTAGTACCGATGACATTCTTGTCATCTGGTCTTGGCACAAGTGACCATGTCTTGTTCTTCTCAATTTTTTCAATCTCATCATTCATAGAACTTACCCATTCTTCATTATCAAGTGCAACATTCATAGATTTTGGCTCAAACTCACAAATTAAACAATTTGTGTTTAGAGACTTACTTCTTGTTCTTGTACCAACTTTCTTATCTCCTATGATCTGGATCTCTAGATGGTTCCTTCTTACATATCTGGCAAGAACTGGTTCAGCTCTTTGTCTATCATCTTGATCATCATTTTGTCCTTCATTTTGTTCTTCATCACCTTGCACATTAGTTTGATCAATATCTTGACCGTCGGTATTTGTAGCTTGACCATCAGTTACAACATTTTGTTGCTCTATAATTAAGCACCATTTCTCAAGTAGATTGTTAGGTTCTTCATAGTATGCAAACTTTTTGTATTCCTCTGGTTCTTTTGTGCTTTCCAGCTCATTCTTTTCTGCAAATTCATCTATCTTTACATTTTCACTTTCAACAATTTTGTTAGAGGCCTTAATAAGACATTTATAAGCCCTAATTTTGGTGGAATACCCTAGAAAGATACCTTCATCACTCTTGGTGTCAAGCTTTCCATTTCTATCATCCTTTAAGATATAACATTGACTACCAAATATTTTGAAGTAACTTACATTGGGTGTTTTACCATATCATAGCTCATAGGGTGTCTTCTTTGTGTCCTTCTTCAATTGTACTATGTTTAATGTGTAGACAACAGTACTGACAGCTTCCCTCTAGAAGATTTGGGTAATGCCTTTCTCTATCATTAGTTTTATAGCACAATTAACTATGGATTTGTTCCTTCTCTCAGAAATCCCATTTTGCTGTGGTGTTCTTGGTGCAGAAACCTATCTTTTATACCATGCTCATTACAGAAATTAGTGAATTCATCTGATATAAACTCTCCTCCTCTATCTGATCTCAAGCATTTCAAATCCATACCACTTTGTTTTTCTACCATATCCTTATACCATTTTAACATCTTGAATGCTTCATATTTATCTTTTAGAAACATAAATGTCATCATTCTAGACTAATCATCAACAAGGAGAATAAAATATCTACCTCCATAGTAACTCTTTGTCCTCATTGGTCCACATAGATCAGTATGGACTAATTCTAAAATATCATCAGATGTATGGGTTTTACTTTAGAAAATAGAATTTGTCATCTTACCTTTTTGACAATTCTTGCACATGATATTGTCAGGCTTTGACATTGTCGGTAAGCCTCTTACATTTATCCTTCTACTTATTTTCATCATGTTTTCAAAATTCACATGACACAATCTTTTGTGCCACAATGATATGTATTCATTTCTAGTCATTAAGAAAGTGGTGTTAGTATCATTCAAATAGAATAAGTTACCTTTTGTTGTTCAATGGTGCCAATCAATCTTCCTGATTCATTGAAGATCTTTGCCTTCTTATTCTCAAATGCTACTCTGTGACCTAAATTATTTAGCTGATAAACAATCAACAGATTATAATTCAATCCTTTTACCCAGTAAGTGTTTTCACATTTAATCAAGTTATTCAACATTATAGTTCCTTTACCTTCAAATAGACAAGGTGTATCATTACCCATTCTTACTGTACCACCATTATAATACTCAAAAGTGTTAAAATTTTATTTTTCACCGATCATGTGGTGATTGAAGCCACTACCTATAATCCAGATGTCATTCTTGCTAACCTTAGATATGAGTGCAGATTATAGATACTTTTCATCTTCATCTGAATCATCTTTCATAGCCACAAACATAATCTCGATGTCTTCATCAGGTTCGGTGTCAGTATCTTCATCTTTGCAAGCAGCTAGGTAGCTGGATTTCTTGCCTTTTTCCTTGTAGTCTCACGTATCTCTTCTTTATGATTGTTGGTAACTTCTGAATCTTCTTTATCACCTCTGTTAGATTTCTTCTCAAAATATGTATCATTAACTCTGTCATGTTTTCTTCTATTAGGACATCTTGTAGTAAAGTGTCCAATCTCTTTATAATTAAAGCATACAAGTGGTAACTTTCCTTTGTATTTACCTTTACTTCTCTGCATTCTTCTAGCCATAAGTGCTTCTATTTCATCTAGATCTTCTTCTTCACTTTCACTTTCACTATCTCTTCTCGATGTGTGTCTATGACCTAATTTTCTTATTCTCATAGAAGATTTAAATGCAAACTCTAAGTTTGGTAAGACACTATTATCAAAGTTATTCATCTCAAATGAAATTAGTCTACCAATTAAGCTATCAAGAGTAACTGTATTGTTTTCTACTGCTCTCATTTCTTGAATGGCAGAAACTCTAATAGCATATACAGGCAGTAAGGTTCTTAAGATTTTACTTACCACTATCTCCTCTTCAAGTCTACCTCCAACTCCTCGTATAACATTGACTACTTTGATTCTTGTGCTATACTATGTGATGTTTTCTTCTTCTTTCATTCTGAGATCATCAAACTTTCCTCTAAGATTTTCTTCCTTGGCTCTCAGAACATTTGTATCACCACCATGTACAAGATTCAGTTTGTCCCACATCTTCTTTGCAGTTTTGCAATCTTCGACATCTTCAAATTTAGCATCAGATAGTGAGGAAGAAAGCTCTATGACCATGCAGTTGTGCTCATGCTTCTCTCTCAATTGATCTACTATCACTACTCCTATGGGAAACACATATTTAGTATCTAGGAATTGAGTGACATCATTACCAATACCTAATAAGTGTTGTCTTATCCTGGTTTTCCATGAAGCAAAGTTTTCTTTGTTCAACTTTGGTACATCTCGTCTATTCATCTTGTGTTCTTGACTTAGATCTTGAAACCTTCCTTTCTAATAACACAAGCTCTGATACCAATTGTTAGTAATAACTGAGAGGGGGGTGTATTAGTGGCCTCAATCTCTTATCCTTAAAACTTAATCACCAATCAATAAATCTTAGATTATTATGTCCCTACAAGATGCATGCCATGCAATACTAATAATGATTAACTGTCTTTCGGTTCTCTGTCAATCTTTATTCTTTCTTGATTACCGATAAGCAGTATAACTATTTACCGAAACTCAACAAATAAGTAGAGTATATCGATCAATTCAGAGTTAGCTATGTAAGATGAAAATTAGTAAAGAAATGAATCATACACACATAACACATAAATTTTTAATGTTGAAACCCTATTAAGGGAAAAACCACTGGGACCGGTACCCCAACTTTTCATTCTTCTGAAGTGATCCCTATTAGGATTCAACCCTATTAAAGGTTACAAACACACTGTTAAGTGTGACCTTGTTAGAGGATTTTATACATAGAGATTGTCACTTAGTATCGGGCATCTATTGCTACCATCCTTGAATCAGCCTCCTTCTTATACTATCAATAGGTATTGGGCAAGTCCAATGCCACTTTCATGAATCAACCTTTTTGGCACTCCTTGAGATGTACCTCAATATATAGAATATTGTTAATTCCTTCTCAGTTAAGAGACTTGATGCTTCAATGGTTAAACTGAAACACTATGAACTATTCATATTGCAACTTTGAATTGTAGATTTTCAGATCTATTTAAGTACATTACCTCTCAAAACAATGTATCAATTCAATCCTTGTGCTCCATACTTTATTCTCTATGATGTTGTGCTCACTTTTCGTTGGTGCCTGCAGAATTCCTTAGCTCTTCCTTTAGCTTGTTTGATCAGCACTGCATGAAGTTGGTCTTCATTAGTTTCTCTTCAGCATAATTTTTCTATTCACTCCCCTTAATCCCTACATGAATGAATTAATCTTGTCTCTTATATAGACATGATATTCATTGTTTCTTGATTCTTGATTCTTGGCATGAAAAATAATGTAGCCAATTTGATTGAAAGCATAACTCCTAATTTGTCTCATAGATATCTTCTTTCCAACTCTACAAATCATCTTTAAATCACTCACTTATCTCTGGTCGAATAAAACAAAGTAGACAACTAGTTAAGTCTATTTTTAGCTCTGCCAACAAGATATTTTGTCATTTTCTGAACTCTCTATTCCGTCGGTCACCACTGCAGTTAGTCGTTGGTGAGAACTGACAGTTCCATCAGTGGGACTCTAGTTAGCTTGGTGATCTCCATCTGTCGGGCATCATTGGAATTTTAATCGTCAGGCAACACTTTCTTTAGCTTGTCGGGCAACCTTCTAACTTTTCTCATCGGGCATCCTATGGTTCTGCTTTGTCGAGCAACACTATACTTCTGATCATCAAATATCACTGTGACTCTTCTTCTTTCCTCTGTTTGTCAGTGTGCACTATATCAGTTTTTTTTTCACTTAGTGAATACTTGACTTTTATGCATTGCTAAAATCATAACCTTTGTTCTTTTGGTTCTCTAAAGTCTTTGGCATTATGTACATGACCGTACAGATGATATCAAGTTGACATCAATGAAAATACAATACATTAACTGATTTAATGCCTTGCATTATCTTCAACTTAACATTTATCAAACATTCAATCAATTATATGTCATCAGGTGTATGTATAAAAAAGGCCTTAGCACGCGAAGAATTAAAGTAAAAATAACAAGAAACATTGTCAGATGTGAGATGTATCATCTAGTGGTGTAATGCTACAATGGGTCTAGGTAATGAAGTTGAGTCTACAGTTCATAGATTTTTTGGTTAAGAGATGAAACTAACATTGCACCATACAAGGATTATTGTACATTAACAAGATCAAGTGAGCTACACTCCTTTAGAAGCTCTAATTTAGGTTCATGTATCATCCACACATGACATATGGCATGCTTTTGTTTATCATGGATAGATGAAGATTGGGATGGGTGTGAGTCAAAGGAATGGGTCGATGAATGGTCTACATTAATTTTGAGCCCACTTGACTCTTATCATCCCCCAGTAGCATTGCAAATGACACAAATAGAATCATCCATTGACTTTTACCATTTGTCTTCAATCTAGTGCAACTAGGTAAATTTTCAACTCACAAATAGTCTCAAATTTAGTACTTTATCATAAGTATTCATTAAATTAATCTCCTTGTTATGCTTGTATCATTGCAGACCATGTTTTTGTTGTTATTGCACCTAAAGACAATGATGAAGGGAAATATTATTATGTATCGTTGTGTTGAGGAAAAAAATAAATTGGATCACTCGGTTATAGATGGTTAAGGATTAGAACACCTTACAGGAGCAGTTGTCGTAACTAGTACATGGCTTAGACGGTATTGTAGGTTGTGGTTGTTCAAGGATTGGGAGACACACAAGAATATTCTTCATTATTCCAACCTTTTTGTTGCATCAAATGAACATTTGACCAAATATGGAGGAAAAATACACAATTAAACTCTTTGGAAGGTTCATGAGTCAGACCATGAGGAAATACTTGAGATAATAAAGGGTAGGGAAGATCCGGCTGGTTCATTGGACTAAAAGTGAATCCAAAATGTTGTAATGTCGAATCTAGTTGAATGCATGTGCATATAACATTTATATTTGTAAAGGAATTAATTCCATTGAATCCACATTGGGTGGATTTTAAATTGCTCATTCATTACCTCGTATGTATAACGGAACATTTGTAAGATTTAATAACAAATTTTCTCTTCTATTTTTTGGGGCAATACCAGAGGTTTTCTCTTCTCAGCTCTTTCCCCCTAGTGCTCCTAATGAGTTGATTTGTAAACATATTTTTCCTCATTAATTAAAAAAAATTATAGAAATATATTTTAATCTTATTGTCATGTTTCATGCTAGCACATTCTTTGTATATATGTATCTACAAAAAATCATTTAAACTATACCTTTCTTTTTCCTTTGATGGTATGAATAAAACCTCATCTAAAAATACAAGTGTGGAGAACCTAAAATATCATTTAAAATAATTAAGTCAGGTCAACACTAGGAACGACCCTATTATGATCACAAAGTGGCTTGACCATTGTCGACTGCTATGGAGCCAAGTATTCCTCAAGGTGCACCAGGCAACAAAATTGCCGATTTTTAGGATTTTGTTTCTTAGAGCTCGCAAGGGGTATCGATGACATATCAGGTACTAAGGGACTATGTCATAGAAGCTTACGATAACCTATCTCAGATTTTAGATATTCACTTTCATTTTCATTTTCTGACCCAATCTCAGTTGATGCAAAAACTTGCAATGTTACACAGTTGAAAGTTGAGACATTGCATACCTTGAAAATGGCTTGTCCTAAACCACCTACACCAATAGCTTTGGAATGTTGAATGAATGTTGGGAATGAACCTGTCATGGAGGTGAAGTGGCTTGGATGTTGCCGACTGCTATGGAGCCAAGTGTCCCTCAAGGTGCACCAGGCAACAAAATTGTTAATTTTCAGGAGTCTATTTCTTAGAGCTCACAAGGGGTATCAATGATCCATCAAGTGCTATAGGATCATGCCACGGAGGCTTGTGATAAAATATCACAGATTTTAGAGATTCTCTTTCATTTTCATTTGTCGATCTCATCTTGGTTGATGTAAAAACTTGCAATGTTGCACAGTTGAAAGCTAAAACATTGCATATCTTGAAAATTGCTCATGTTGGAATAAAAATATCTCCGCAAAAAGCTTTGGAAGGTTCGTTGTATGCTAGGAATGACCTTGTCATGAAGGTGAAATGGATCAAACATTTCTGGCCATTAAGGAGCCAAGTGTCCCTCAAGGTGGACCAGGAAACAAAATTGGCGATCTTTAGGATTTTATTTCTCGGCGCTTGTGAGGGGTATCGATGATCCATTAGGTGCTACAAGAATGTGTCATGGAGGCCTGCGATAACCTACCTCAAATGTCTTATATTCACGTTCATTTTCATTTTCTGACCCAAACTCGGTTGATGCAAAAACTTACAATGTTGCATAGTTGAAAGCTAAAACATTGCATATCTTGAAACCCACTCGTCTTGGCATCAAACCATCTCTTCCAACATCTCTCAAATTTTGGGTGAATTCTAGGAACAACCCTTTCATGGAGGCGAAGTGGCTCAAACATTGTCGACCGCTATGGAGCCAAGTGTCCCTCAAGGTGATTGTCGATATTTAGGAGTCCATTTGTCACTTCTCATGAGGGGTATTGACAAGCCAACAGGTCCTCCAAGACCATGTTACTGAGGCCTACAATAACCTATCTCAAATTTTGGATATTCCCTTATGTTTTCATTTTCCAACCCAATCTCGATTGATGCAAAAAGTTACAATGAGTTGAAAGATGAGACATTGCATATCTTGAAAACCGCTCATATTGACATCGAACCATCTCCACCAGAAACTCTAGAATACTGAGTGAATACTATGAATGACCTTTTCATGGAGGCAAAGTGGCTCGAACATTGCCAACCACTATGGAGCCAAGTTTCCCTCAAGGTGCACCAGGCAACAAAATTTCCAATCTTCAGGGGTCTATTTCTCTAAACTTGTGAGGGGTATCGACAAGATGTTAGGTGCTATAGGATCCTATCATGGAGGCCTATGATAACCTATCTCAAATTTTGGACATTCACTTGCATTTTCATTTTCTGACCCAATATCGATTGATGCAAAAACTTGTAATATTGCACAGTTGAAAGCTGAAACATTGCATATCTTGAAAACCACTTTTCCTAGCATCAAACCATCTCTGCCAATAGCTCCAAAATTCCAATTGAACATAAGGAATAACCCTATTGTGTTCATAAAGTGGCTCTAAAATTTTCGACCGCTATGGACCTAAGTGCCCCTCAAGGTGCACCAGGCAAAGCAATTGTTGATATTCAAGAGTCCATTTATCAGAGCTTGCGAGGGATATCGATGAGTTTTCAGGTGCTAAAAAACCATTTCATGGAGTCCTATGATAACCTATCTACAATTTTGGATATTTTCTTCCATTTGCATTTTCTGACCCAATCTCAGTTGATTGAAAAACTTGCAACGTTGCGCAGTTGAAATATGAGACATTGCATATATTGAAAACCACTTGTCCTAGCATTAAACTATCTTTGCAAATAGCTCTAGAATATCAAGTGAATGCTAGGAAAAACCCTTTCATAGAGGCGAAGAGGATCTAACATTGTCGACCACTATGCAACCAAGTGTCCCTCAAGGTGCACCAAGCAACAAAATAGTCAATTTTTAGGAGTCCCTTTCTTGGAGCTCACAAGGGATATCGATAAGCTGTCAAGTGCTACAGGACCATGTAATAAAGGCCTATGATAACCTATCTTTTATTTTGGAGATTCTCTTATTTTTTCATTTTTTGACCCAATCTCGGATGATGCAAAAATGTGCAATGTTGCAAAGTTGAAAGCTAAAACATTGCATATATTGAAAAATGCTCATCCTCACATTGAATCATCTCCTCAAAAATCTCTAGAATGTTAGGTGAACTCTAGGAATGACCCTGTTATAGTCAGGAAGTGGCTCAAACATCGCCAACTTCTATGGAGCCAAGTGTCCCTCAAGGTGCACTAGGCAATAAAATTGTCGATCTTCAAGAGTCTATTTCTCAGAGCTCGCAAGGGGTATCAACAAGCCATCATGTACTACAAGACCTTGTAATAGAGGCCTATGATATCCTCTTTCATATTTTTAATATTCACTTCCATTTTCATTTTCTAACCCAATCTTGGTTGATGCAAAAACTTTCAATGTTGCATAGTTGAAAGCTGAGATGTTGCATATCTTGAAAACCGCTTATCCTAGCATCGAACCGTCTCCACCAAAATATCTAGAATTTTGGGTGAATTATAAGAATGACCCTTTCATGGAGGCTGGGTGGCTTGAATGTTGTCGACCCCTATGGAGCCAAGTGTCCCTCATGGTGCACCAGGCAACAAAATTGTGAATATTTAGGAGTCCTTTTCTCGGAGGTCAAGAGGGGTATCGATAAGCCATTAGGTGCTACGGGACTATGTCATAGAGGTCTTCTATGATCTATCTTTTATTTTGGATATTCTCTTCCATTTTCATTTTTTGACCCAATCATGGTTGATGCAAAATCTTGCAATGTTACACAGTTGAAAGCTGAGATATTGCATATCTTCAAAACCGCTCGTCCTCGCATCCAATTGTCTCTGCCAAAATCTCTAAAATGTTGGGTGAATGCTAGGAATGCCCCTCTCATAGAGGTAAAGAGGATCAAACATTTCTGACCACTATGGAGCCAAGTGTCCCTCAAGATGCGCCAGGAAAAACAATTGTTGATATTCAGGAGTTTGTTTCTCAAAGCTCACGTGGGGTGTCGACAAGCCGTCAGGTTCTACATGACTGTGTCATAGAGGCCTGCAATAACTTATCTTAGATTTCAGAGATTTTTTTTTTAAAAAATTTTCCAACCCAATCTTAGTTGACGCAAAAACTTCCAATGTTGCGTAGTTGTAAGATGAAACATTGCATATCTTGAAAACTGCTCGTCCTAGCATCAAACCATCTCCACTAACACCTTCAATTTGATGTGTAAATGCCAGTAATAACCTTTCTATTCTTCACAACTCATTCAAAAATTTGGGACCACAATGTATTGGTACATCCCTTAACGTTCTTGTAGTGCCCTAAATAGGCCGAGGTGGTCAACATGCTCTAATAGGACTAAAATTGGGTAGGATTGATATTTTGATCTTATATGAACTATTATCACTTCATTAAGGTGTTGGAATAAAAATTACATGTCTAGGTTTATAGAATGAAACATGCAAATTCTCATTAAGTATGAATCATTTAGTAACAATATACATAGATACACATGCAAGCATAAATATAAGGCATAAGCAATTTACAAAGAATAAAACATCCACATGAACATAAAGTAGTCTACATCACTACTCATGATATATTCATAGAGCATGAAGAAAATATATATATTTCCAATAATGTCATAGATCAAATATCTCCAATAAAATTAAATTGGCATCGTGAAAGACAAATAGATATAGAATATGTCACTTATACAATATACAAAAAATATGTCCAGTAATGCCATATTTACATACAATGATTATCCATAATCTTTTCATTTCCTAGAAGGGAAAGAAAACAAATCCCAAGCTGTCTTCGATCGTCACGTTGATGGAGATGTAGTACTCTTCTGAGTGCGCTCACTCATCCTCCTGTCTAGACTCTTCTGCAGCTCAAGCTGATAAAGTAACAAGTATAAATATCAATAAGTAATATACATCAGAATTTAATTATAGGATGACATAAAATATAATATTT
Organism: Thuja plicata; assembly: GCA_018584345.1. Classification (NCBI taxonomy): domain Eukaryota; kingdom Viridiplantae; phylum Streptophyta; class Pinopsida; order Cupressales; family Cupressaceae; genus Thuja; species Thuja plicata. Next base: position 32,886 of record MU225500.1, on the reverse strand, counting down.
TCTTACTGCTACCAAATAGTCGCTATGTACATCCACCGAAGGGGCACGCTGACGATCTAGAGTAATGAGTCCGTACAACAACGATCAAAATAATATTTAAAATACATGCATGAATATGATCAAAATTTTCAACAGAAACTATTAAAATAATAATTCTAATTAAGTAATCTCTTTCATACCTCGGTCAATGCGTGAGAACTAGCTATAGCTATAGCTACACCATGATTCAAACTATCATGAACAAAAGGAGTCTTTGTTGTCAATAACTAAAAATGAAACAACAAGAGTATTTGTAAGATAAAAAAATGTAAGATCTAAAAATTTAATGTAAGAAATAGATGTTTTTACATTTAAAATTATAATGTTTATTGAAATGTGTGGCAAAGATAAGATGTTCCTTTTAACATAAAATACACAAAGGAAGGATCCAAATTGATTAACCCAAAGGAGGGATCAATGCAGTAATGAATCAAGCTATTGGAAATGAGATCAAAGAGAAAGACCTTAGATTACATTTATAGAAAGGAATGTGTGATGAATTTAGAAAGATTGAAATAAATAGGAGCCAAGTACTAACCTTAAAATGTTACAGATTTGAAGAATGTTGTTTTTGGGGGCCTCCACTGAGTTTCTAGAAATTTTGCAACCAGACCTAGAAGAGAAACGTAGACATGAACAAAACCCAGAAATATTTTTCTGATCCGACATAGTTATGATTTTGACCCTCAAGTCAATGTCACCATTGATCTAGAATTTCAAATTCTGACCTAGGGCAGAATCGACCTCTAAAATCTCCAATAGAAAATCTATTTTTGGATCTCAAAAGTTTGTTGAAAAGGGTATCTGAATCTACACTCTAACGGGTTGTTCCAAACCTATACCTGCAAGAAAAATGGATTTGTTTGTTGGGGGGAGGGTTTTTCCTTAGCCAAACCCCGATTTAGGAATTAACCTTGAAATCAATAATTAAAATAAAGAATGCTAGCAAGTAGAGTAATTTAATCCAATAATGAAGCTATGATATTCAATAGATATGCAATTGCATTTCGAATGTAAACGAGTATGTAAATATGAAAGCTTGGACTCAATATTAGACACCATAAACCTCCATGATTGTATTCTTGGATCTACCTTGAAGGGAGAATGAATAAATCTTGAGGATGCACAAAGGATCTTGAAGGAAGATCACATCATCATGATGGATAGATCTAGGGCTTTAATGATGAATCTTGAATGCCTGAACCAAATCCCTTCAAAGGCTTGAAAGCTTGAATCCTTGATGTTCAATAGAGAACTTGACTACTTGAGAGGAAGAGTTAAACACTTTGAAGGCTTGAAAACATGTAGAAAAATGGATTCTTGAAATTTTTTCTTCTAGGATAGTAGATGATTCGTACTTGATATGACTTAGTGCTTAGCTACCTCTTAGATAAAATGAAAGGAGAAAACTTCCTTATATATGAATCTAGGGCACACTCTTCTAGAGAGTCTTACATAGGAGAGTCAAATTCCAATTAGACATATACCACTAGAAGAGGACCTATATTTTATATAATTTAAGAATCATCGCTTCGAAACCCAAAATAGCCGATTGGAAGTGAGAAATGAACTTTTAATGACCTCCGGCAGCCAACAAAATTTCAAACTGGAAAGGGGGACCCAGGTCAAATTTGAGGTCATCCTTGACCTAGGTCAAGTTTAAGGTTGACCTTGACCTAGGGACTCAGAACCCCTGGAAAATGTGCCAGATAGGATAAATGGGGTCCAGAGAGGCCCAATCAGGGTCCTAAATAGGCACAGAAGTAGGAGAAGGTGTAGAAATAAGGGAAAAATATGATCATGATCAAAAAAACCCCCTAAGGAGGGATAAATTTTCTTAACATGGAAGTGCTTCCATTTTAAGATGATACATTAAGCCCCAACTTTAGCAGGAGTATGGAAATCAAACATACTCATGGTAAAGTAAGAAGAAAGACTCTGGTGGATCACAACAAGGTAGAACATCACTTATTCAAGGAAATGAGCCCCCAGACCAAGGATTCCAACTCAAGATACATGCACAAATATATGAAATTGAACAACAATTAATCATAGAAAATATACATGACTACTTAAGAAAGACAAGAGCAACACTATAGATAACATAGCTTCATTATCTAATCCTACTAGCATGAAATTGAAAGAGAGGAAAGAGAAAGTGATTACCTTGCCTATTAAGATGCCCATCTTACCATGAATCACCAAGGAGGGAGAGCCCAATAGGTTCACCCATAAACTATACATTGTAATTGTAGTTTGTCTTCTGACAGCTTTTGAAATATCAATAGATCCACATTCTTGTAATTCTATGGAATATAAAATGCGTGTCTTTTTAGGATTTGGAAGCTTATGTGTTGGATTCAAAGGATTTAGCATATTATAAATTCTATATCTCTTAAGGATTTAGAAACTTATGTGTGTTACCATCTAAGGATTTAGCAAAAATAAAAATAAAAATGCGTGTCTCTTCAGGATTTAGCAACTTATGTGCGATACCTTCCAAGGATTTAGCATGTTGTAAAATGTAAACTATAGTATAAGGGAGACCCTATATATGCCTACCTCCTTGTCATGACTACCCACAAGGAAGGATAAAGAAGAGAAAGAGGATACCTACTTCACAAGGTAAGGAGATATCCAGTTTAACAACAATGTACACTATATCCTTAGTAAAGAGTATTGACCCTTACCTCTAAGAGCATAGATAATCGTGAAATGGATATGTCACATATGGAAAAAAGATCCTCAAAGAGGAAGATATCTTATAACCAAGACCCCCACCGTAGAGGAGTGTTTAGGATGAAATATCACCTTCTAAAGAAAATCAAAGAGGGACCAAATATTCAATCATCAAGCGCCCTACAATCAAGAAGAAGAGGAATCTCAAAATGAAGGAATCAAACTCTAACCCAAAGAAAAGGAAAGATTTTATAAAGAACATAATTTGTAAAATAAAGAAGAGGTGATGACTTACGACAATCACCTATCATATAAGAGGGTATCCATAGCCAAAAACATAAATCTCTATAAGGAAATAATGTTGTATGATAAACAAATTCCACTAAGCTAAGGAAAGTATATACTTAGATAGAGGAAGGAAGAAAATACCTTTCCCCCTAGGAATGGAAGCAAAGGATATACTAATTATATTAAGGGATGTTATAGCAAAGATATGTATTTACAAAACAAATGTCCTAGAAAATATATCATGAATTATTATGAGCGAAGGAGGTATGTACCATAATATAAAATTATAGGAAGAGAATATAGAAAGAATAACTGATTAAACTCAAAAAAACAAACATGCTGAGACGTTATTGAATCCTAGAAGATTGGAAGGAAATACCTCTTTCCCCCTAGTTAAGAGACAAGAGGAGAAAAAATATTATCTAATTTATAGAAGAACGAGGGGAATGCCCTACATCAAAATTATGAAGAAATTGTAATACCACACGGGAATGCAATATAATTCCTAAAGCAGATATTTCTCTAACATATAGTTTTAAATGTACACAATCAGCAAGTAAATGTGTATTACTGTAGTGAAAAGGACATTTGTATTTAGAGAGAGCATTTTTTGGCATAGTTTTAAAGATTTATTTCTTAGAATTCATTAACTGGACATACACTTTCTTAGCAACATCCTAAGGAGTATCAGGGTGATCTAAGGAAGGTGTTGGAAGAAGAACATGAAGAGGAGGATGATAGTTAAGATCAACCAACTTGAATTGAGAAGGCGGGAATCATATACCATGCATATCTTATTTAGGGGTTGAATGAATCAATTTTTCAATGCCATGTTCATTAACACCAATCCCTAAACCCTTATAGCCTTGTTTATCCACCATAGGATATCCGATAGTGTACATATCTAGCAAAGCTTCTATGGGAGGTGATTGATTATGGTGTTCATGATAAAATGTTGTGTATGGTGGAATGATAAGTTTAGAAGAGGTTTCTTTGTTTTTCCCTTTAATATCATCATGGATCGGATAAGAAGGGGAAGGTAAATGGAAGAATTCTTTAACATCAACATCATGAACCTTAGCTTGAGCCCCATCATAAGTGTGACAAGAACTACAGATAGAAGATGGTGAAATAGAAATAGAGATATTAGAAATTAGATTAGGCATGATAGGATTAGGATTAGGATGATTAGGAACTATATTAGGAATGATAGGATTACGATTAGGAAGACTACTAAATGGGGTATCATCTACCCAATTCTTCACATAATCCAAAGGAGTAATAAGTCCACTACACAAATCCTTGATGAAAGTTTTGAAATTAGGAAGACTAGTATTAGTTAATCTCAAAATAGAATAAGAAAGTGAAACATGAAGATTAAAAAACATGATGAAGTGGATGATACTTTCATAAACATCATAAGTACTATAAAGAGATGCTATAAGAAGCATAATGAGAAAAATAGCCATACACCAAAGCATCTTAAGGATCTTCATAGTGAATGAAAAGCAAGAAATGTTTTAATATTTTTATGAGTATGTAGATTTTTTTTTATTGTTTTAAAATAAAATATCATAAAAGAAAACTAATTTAGTATGCATGCAAGATCTAGTCTCTAAAGAAAAGAGGCAAATCATCTAACACCAAAAATATAGAGTTGTCTATCATTGGTTCGCCAAAATGTAAGATAACAAAATGTAATTGATGAAAATGCGATGTATGAAATAGATGTTGTTACATTTGAAATTAGAATTTTTATTGAAATGTGTGGGAGGATAAGATGTTCCTTTTAACCTCAAATAGACAAAGGAAGGATCCAAATTATTTAACCCCAAAGGAGGGATCAATGTAGAAATGAATCAATCTATTGGAAATGAGAGAAAAGAGGAAGACCTTATATTTAGTTTATAGAAAAGAATGTGCGACAGATTTAGAAATATTTAAATGAATAGGAGGAAAGTACTAACCCTAAAATGTTATAGATAGGAAGAATGTTTTTTTCGGGGGCCTGCACTGAGTTTCTAGAAAATCTTCAACTAGATCTAGAACAAAAATGCATAAACGAAAAAAACCCATAAATCTTTTTCCAATTTGACACAGTTCCTATTTTGACCCTCAAGTCAATGTCACCATTGACCTAAAATTTCCAATTCCTATCTATGTTAGAATCGACCTTTAAAATCTCTGACAGAAAATCTATTTGCGGATCCCAAAATTTTGTTGAAAAGGGTATCTGTATCTTCACTCTAAGTCGATGTTTCAAACCTGTACCTACAAGTTAAATGGATTTGTTTGTTGGGGGAGGGGTTTGTCTTAGTCAAACCCTGATTTAGGAATTAACCTTGAAATCAATAATTGAAATAAAGAATGCTAGCAAGTAGTAGAAGTGAATCTAATAATGAAGCTATGATATTCAATAGATATGCAATTGTAAATTTTGAATGTAAACAAGTACATAAATATGAAAGCTTGGACTCAATATTAGACACCATTAACCTCCATGATTGTATGCTTGGAATCCACCTTGAAGGGAGAATGAATAAATCTTAAGGATGCACAAAGGATCTTGAAGGAAGATCACATCACCATGATGGATAGATCTAGGGCTTGAATGAAGAATCTTGAATGCTTAAACCAAATCCCTTCAAAGGCTTCAAAGCTTGAATCCTTGATCTTCTATGGAGAACATGAATTATTGGGAGGAAGACTTAAAAACTTTGAAGGCTTCAAAACATGTAGAATAGTGAATTCTCAAAATTTTTGCTTCTTGGATAGTAGATGATTTGTACTTGATATGACTTAGAGCTTAGCTTCCTCTTAGTGAAAATGAGAGGAGAAAAATTTATTATATATGAATCTAGGAAAAAATATTATAGAGAGGTCTAGATAGGAGAATTAAACTCTAATTTGATCTATACCCCTAGAAGAGGACCTATATTAAATATAATTTAAGAATCGTTTCTTTAGAACCCAAAACAGCTAACTTGGAAGTGGGAAATGAACTTTTAATGACCTCCAATAGCTGACAAACTTTCAAACTGGAAAGGGCGACACGGGTCAAAGTTGAGGTCATCCTTGACCTAGGTCAAGGTCGAGGTCTACCTTGACCTAGGTCAAGGTTGAGTTCAACTTTTCCCCAGGGAGTTAGAACCCTTGGAAAATGTGCCAGATAGGATGGATGGTGCCCGGAGAGGCCCAATCAGGGTCCTAAATAGGTAGAAAAGTAGGAGAAGGTCCAGAAATGAGGGGACAATATGATGATGTTCAAAAACACCCCCTAAGGGGGCTAAAAGTTCTTAACATGGAAGTTATTTTATTTTAAGATGATATGATATTATTTAGTTATCAAGAATACCTAAAACATTTTACAACCCCACTAATTAATAAATGATACCTTTGTGAAGGTGCCACCGCATCCTTCATTGTGCGGTATCAATGTTGTAGCTCCAACATTAAGCTAGTGCACATGTATGGTAATTTATAAGACAACAATTAATATAAGAACAAACCACTAACTTGTTAATTATAATGCATTATTACATATATACCTGTGGACTAAATGATGTTGTCACAAAGCCACGTGAAGGTATGTGATCATTGCCATGACAACTTTGACTCTGGATTTTGATCATAATTTTTCTAATAATTTAGTTATTCATTTATTTATTAATTAAATATAATCAAGTAAATTAAATTAACATGTGAATAAACATACCTCAACTAATTGTGAATGGTGTCCTTTGTTGTCTAATTTCAACGTCGATGGTCCAGTAGTTAACTAATGTACATGCACAATAAGTTATGAGACAAACATCCATATAATTATAGAATAATAAAATGTATACTTTAAAAAATATTTTATTTGATACATACTTATGGAGTTGATGACGTAGTGTATAAGGGGTCTAGGGGATCATTGCCACTGCAACTGATAGTCTTTCCCTGAATTTTCATCATAAACAATAGGCACTAATTTAGTTAAATTCATTCATTTAAAAATGAAATATGATCAAATAAATTCAAGGAACTTGCAAATATTTATCCGTGTATCAATGCCAAATGTTGCATTGATAAAATCATCATTCATCAGTCTATCATCCTCTTCCTCTTTGTCGGCAGTACCAAATGTGTACAGGGATCCACAAGAACAACAAAAATGACTCCTCGCAGACTGACCATGGTCACCCTTGACTAGAGGAGTGGCGCACTAAATGAGATTCTATGTCAGTGCACTAATTGTGCCTAGTGTGTCCACCTCCACATGTTTCTTCACATTAGAAGGAACACTAACATCATTCACCTGTGGCTTGCCACTGGGAAACCTAGGTATATTAGGGTCACAACGTGCTGTAGGTCTATGAAATGATGACCCGCCACCTCTACCCTAAGAATCTATAAAGTCAAAATAATTTGGCACCTCCTTCAAGTCAAACTCACAATAGAGTTTCCTTAGGAAATAGATAGGAACCTCGTATGATTGTTACAGGGAGGGGAATCAAAGACCATCCACCATCTATCCCAAAAAAAAAAATTTATATCTTTATTCAAGCGCCAATGAATTGGGAACCTCCTTGTTGTAGTTTTAAGAGTTTTAGTTTCCCCTGACTTTTTAAAGAGTTTGCAAATGTCATCTTTTGTGATTTCTTTCTTTTTTATGCTTTCATATGATAATTTATTTGCATAATATTATTTTTGTTATTCTCTTTTGTTGTGTCATAAATTTGGTTGCCCACTAACTAAACCTATGTGGGTCAAGATTAATTATAATGATTTTGAAAGTGTTTCCATTCTAGGATTTGTACCAATAGAATTTTTTAACCTCCTAATTAAATATTCTATTTTTTTTTTCCTCTTTCTATTTGGTTAATCAAATTTTTATGTGTTCCAGGAGGAGGTTTCTTGATTGGTAGAGGCGGTTGGGGTTCATTTTCTTGGTTATTTTCAGCATCCATTTGTTCATGAGGAGAAGATAGAGGGTTTGGTTGAGGGTTTTTTGTGGGGAGATCATTCCTTCCTAGAAATTAAAAGAAAATCTATTTTAAAAGTCTAATTAAACATAAAATTTAAGACAAGAAACTTTGACAATCAAATTTGATTGAAAACTAAAAATTAAACCTAAATTTCAATACAAATAATATAAATGGTTGTAGAATCAGTTATCTCTTCTTCCGGTTTGACCTTGATGACATTGTGGAGCCATTTTTTGCTTAAATTAGATGGAGAAAAACCCACAATGAATTGTGTATGCATTGTTTTCTCTTATTTCTTGGCTAGCCACAAGTTTGGGAAAACCAAACGAGCCACTTTTGTGTCTGCCCTAACTTTATATTAAACCATATAGGGTGTGTGCGCTATAACATCCATGCCCTATAGTGTAAATTTCCCAAGCCTATGGTTTAGGCAATCCAAGCCATAGCGCGTGCAGGCTATAACATGTACACGTTATAGCCCACACGAGCTATGTGTGTATGGGGTACCAAAAAGGTATTTCGAACCTTTTTGGTCCTCCATCTTGGTACATATACCCTAATCACTTTGTAAATCAAGTTGCATAAATATATAGGCCTAAAATCAGCAAAAGTGGCCGATTGCTTAACTTTTGGGATGATAGCAATGTTAGACAAATTGAAGCTCCTAATCATTTTGGCATTCCTTATCAATTCTTCTACCATTGCTAGTAGAATAGAACCAATGAAATCCAAAAAATTTTGGTAAAAAAGAGTTGTAAATCCATTTAGGCCTGAGGCTTTTCTAGGTAGGAATGAGGATACCACTTTTTTAATTTCTTCCAATGAAAAAGGGGCAAGCAACATCCTGTTATGATATTCTCTAATAAGAAGGGGAATGCAACTGATAAAATTATTAATCAAAATGTCATCAACAGGTGCCAATTGGGGGGAACCAAGAGATTTGTAAAAAAGTGAACACCTTCCTCAATACCACTCTCTTCTTCTATAAGATGACCTGATTGTGAATGTTTAATTTAAAAAATAGTATTTACGGCCATTTTAACTCTTGAAGATTCATGAAATAGTTTTGTATTCTTATCCCCATCTCTTAACCATAATTCATGAGACTTTTGTCTCCAGTAAATCTCCTCCCTCTTGCAAAGTTCCTCCTATTATTCTTTCAAATATTTTTGTTCATGGTATAAATCCAAATTAAGACCATTTTGAATGATGAGTGAACTTACCTTCTCTATTTTTTTGGAGACATCTTGTTTCTATTTGAACACATTTTTGAAAACCTTCTCATTCAAATGTTTAATCATCCCTTTCATGTAACGAATATTTTTAGCAAACTAAAGCATCTTAGGATCCCAATAATTTGGATCACTTACCCACCATTGTTTCAAAAACATACTAAAATCTGGGTGCTTGAACCACATGCATTCAAATTTAAAAGAGCTAACTCGATTAGGACCTTGCAAAAGATTATTTTTTGATACCAATAACTAAACTGGAAAATGATTTGATTCAACAAAAGGTAGGATTTCTTATTTAAGAGTGTAACTAAATAACTTCTAAGATTGCGAGAACAAGAACCTATCCAATCTCTCAGCAATTTCTAAAAAACTAGTTCGTCAATTAGTCCAAGTGTATGATCCATTATCTAGAAAAATGTCACTTAAATTATTATCTTCCACAAACCAAGAAAAATCTTGGATAGTTCTAATGGGTGCACAAATTCCACCTTTCTCTTCAGACATGGATAATATTGCATTGACGTTGCCACCCAAGATAAAATTCAACTCTCTTTCTTGCTGGATAAAATTTGGTAGTACTGCCCAAAGGGTCCTTGTATTATTAGTTCTTGTGGGACCATATATATTGAAGATAAGGAATTTCAAATCAAAATGTTCTACTTTAAATAGATGCCAGTTGGAATCCTGCCCAATAAGATGACCATGGATATGTTTATCATTCCATAAAATTGCTAAGCCCCTAGAGGCCCCCTCTCCCGCTGCATGAACTGAAAGCCAATTAGTCCATTTAGCTAATGTCTTATAAAAAACATTTTGTGATAGTTTAGTTTCTTGAAGAAGAATAATATATCCATTTGTAGAATCCAACAACTACTTGATACTACCCCTTTTTTCAGAGGTATTGATTCATCTGATATTTTATGTAAGAATCTTCATTTCTGACAAGGAGAACCTCTCATTCTCCTTGTCGTTCTTTTGATTGATGAAAAGTTATCATCAAGAGTGGACTAAATAACAACATCCACTTCCATTGTTGTCTTTTCACATTTTGGTTTTCTACCTCTCTTTTTTGGAGTCTTTTTCTCTAGAGTGACTACAGCAGGGGATTGATCTAATGATAATCTAACTCTGAAACCAAAATTCCCTCTATCCATATTGTTGTCATTCTGTGGACTATATTATGCTTCTATAGTATTTGGATCCATCACATCTGCCTCATTCAATTTATTCAAAATATGACCTACTACAGAGAGATTACCTGACATCATTTGAGGCTCAACAAGTTCATTCATATGACAGAAGTATAAGGGAAGCTCCAACTTGTTTGTGTCGGTCAAATTTTGACCTTCTATAGGGTGATTGGTTGCTAACAAATGAGGCTGGATGTATGCATTCATATGACAGTAGTCGAATGATATTTGATATAAGGGATCAGCTGATCCTTCCAAAACTACACTTAAGCCTTAGGGATTTCTCACCTTTCCCAATTGAACCCCATTCTAACAGTCAGAATGATTAATAAGTATTGCATCATCTGGATGTATAATTTCCTTTACCAAAACAACTTCCTTAATCACTATTTCATCAATCAAATTATATGCAAAAGATGTTGAAAAAGTTGTGGCTACTTGCAAGACTTGATGCCGAGGGATCTTCTTAGCTTTTAATTCACTAAGAATGTGTGTGAAATGAATAGGTTTGTTTTGATAGGTAATATCATGCACTATGATGTCCAAGAATGAAGAAAGGATTTCAGCATGCTCTGAATCTTCTGGACCCATCAGTAGTAATGCAGCCTTAGGGCCCAAACTCATATTTATATTGTTTCCCCAATAATTCTAGGAGAAACCCAATAGTATCATAACTTTTACTAGGAACTTAAAATCATCAATGGTAACAAAATGTCTTTGAAAAGGAACCTTACCCTGACATGAAGCTGTCAAAATATCTATATTAGAAAAGACCTACTAGGAAGATACTAGATTCTGCATATAAACTTGTGAGAAATTTGAATTTGCAAAGGCACATTTTAGGGGATCTTTGGAATGATCACAACATATCTCTACATTTGGGGTTTGGTTCTATGAGAAGTTTGATATAAAGTGGCCCAGTACTGTAGAATATTTGTCAACGATCTCTGCACTTTGAACCACAATGAGTTGTTTCAAGGAACCCCACTTGGATTTGATTGTTACATCCGTTGGTTGGGGCTTAGACATGTTAAGTAACAAACAAACTTGAACATATCTCTGAATATTTTCATAGGGTATTAAATCATGCTTGATATAAATTCCAATTTGGTTGGCTATAATTTTAATAATATTGGGATCTCTGTAGTCCATTGGCAGAGCGGGTAGGGAAATCCAAAAGGGCATGAATTGACATAGGGCATCATTCGTTTGAAATTTGGCATCCAAGACATGGTGAACAATCCTTTCCCATTTTAGAACTAGCCCTTATGTTTATGCACAGAATCCCTAGACACCTTTGAATCAAATAAAACTATAAAGAAGTTGCACTATGTATCAATAAAAAAAACTTCCTTGACTCCCCCCTAGATAGATCTAGCCCGGTCAAAAATAGATGATAATGGAAGCGGGCTAGCCATAAACATGCCTATTAATGCAGTGTCTCTAAGGAGAGAAATATGCTCCTCAAGATAATGGTCAGGAAAAGTGACAGATGGGTATGAGGGTTTTGTGGGAACATCATTATTTTGTTCTTCTTTAGATGATTCTCACTTCTTTCTCCATTCAAATCGGCAAGCCTTTTCCTGTCTATTCTTTGAATGATATCAATCCTTATAATTTTAAAGGTTGTTTCAATTAAAGGAAATGCCATTTTTTTATCCCCAGATCTGTGCCATGGCATCCTGAAAGAGCCCTTCCCCTGCTGATTTTCTGAATCTTATGTCTGCCTTTTCCTTCCAATGGGAACATTTTTTGGAAAAGTTAAAAACCTAGGTCCTTGAATAAATATGTTGTTGGGAGATGAAATGAATGAGGGAATCCATTCTGCATGAGCTCAGTTGGACAAGTCATGATCCTGGGAAGATTGATGTCTTGATTTACTGGGCTTAGAAAATAATGATCAGGATGATGAACTAGAGTCTTGGGAGTCTTTGCATATGTTGAAGATCTCTTTCCTCCTAGGTCGATTAATATCTATATTTGGGGGAGGCCACTGGTATAATTATTACCCCCTTTGGTTCGTCCAAGACCGGATTAATCTTCAACCTCTATTTCCTCAGGTAAATCCATGCCCGCGCCTGCTACGAAATCTCGCTCTTTGTGCGGCGGACGTCATCCCCTATTTATATTATAATAATTATTAAAATCTCTGAATCTTAATCTTTGAATCTTAATGGATAGCTTAATACCTTTCCATTAAGATTCTCATTGTTAAAAAAATTATTTTAAATATTGTTTTAACCTTTGGATTAGGTTTTTATTACTACAATTTAAATTTTGCTCTTAAAAGTCTTGTTGATACTATGTATGTGAATTTAAAAAGAGTAGAACTAGGGAAATCTTATTTGGAATGAAAATATGGGGATTCTATTAAGAGATAAGTTATTGAACTTTAAACATACAAAATTCACTCTCATGTTGTTGAATGTTCATTAATTGTATTATAAATTTTCTAGTATCTATTGTTGCTAATGAGATTGTTAAACATTAGTTATAGTATTTGACATTTATTAATTAATTCAGTTTAAAGTGCAAAGGTTTGAGTATTTGAATCTTCTTGTCTACTAATATAAATTAGTAGCTTTAGATTTTCTTTGATATTTTTTGATGTTTATGAATTTGGAGGTTTACTGGTATTTATATTTTAATTGTTTTTTCATATTTTATCTTAAGAAAGGAAGAATTATAGTCTGCTAAAATAGGGGAGGGATCAAACTGTCATACAAAGTCTAAGCTTTGAGATTTCGATCTATTTTCAAAGATTAAATGAGCATAGTCCTTTGGATAACTAAATGTTATAATTTCCTTTTCCTTGTTGATTGGGTTGTGTAAGTACATCTATGGTATTTGATGGATCGAGAGTAGTCTTGCTCTGAAAATGATCATTTAGATGAACACAGTCTTTTAAAAGAAAGTTGAATAAAAAAATGATTGTGACTTTTTTAATGTCAAATATAATCGTTATTGTGGAGCTATACGTTTCCTTCTTGGTATCGATTTGGCAATTATACGACAACGATTAAAATATCTTTTCTAGTTTTCTAACCTGCTTTACATTAAATATTCTATATTAATTTTCATTTACATGTGATTAAAGTTGGGTTGCATACTGTTGTAAATCCAAACTACTCGTAACTTAATAAGGATAATTCCTTTTTACATGTGTTAAGATGCTGATTTCTATTACTTATTTTAAGGGACATTTTAATAGTTGCATTATTTTATAAAGGATTTAATTTATTTATATAGGATTTATTCTTTTTTTTTTTTAAGTTTTTAGGATGTCCTTTTTCTCTATTCATTAATTTATTGTCAAACTATCCTCCCCATCTGCTCCTAAATTGGCTAATTTATCAGCTTCTTTGTTTCCTTCTTGGTAATTATGTTTTATCATAATTTCTTCAAATGATGTAAGTATTGTTACTGCGTATTCTAACTTGGATTGTAGTTTCCAATTGGGTTTGCTTTCCTTTATAATAGCATTTAAGATAATTTGCGAGTCTCCTTCTATAACTAATTTAGTTATCCTCAATTCCTTACAGATACTTAGTCCTTCAATTAGGGATTCCATTTCTACTAGGTTGTTTGATGTTTCCCCTAGAGTTTTTTCTCGTGTTTTGAGGGACATGCCTTTGTCTAAATATAGGGTACATCCTAAACCAGCTAAGCCTGAGTTTCCTCTAGAGGCTCCATCAAAATTTAGTTTTTCCCACCCTGGGGGTGGCAGATCCCATTTGCATTTTGCTCTGGCCAATTTATTTTTTTTGAATTTAATAATGGTGGGTTTATAAGGTTAGTCCAATTCTTATGCATCTCTACATCCCATTCTATGAATGTACCTTCTTCTTTGTAAGGGTTCTTTAAATTATTATTTGCAACTTCTATTATGCTTGCTTCCAATTTATTGAGGAGGGAAGGAATCTCCATGGATTTGTTGCATAATATTCTTATGTTTCTTTATTTCTAGATTTCCTATAATAAAATTGATGGGGATATGCGCCAAAGGTTAATATAAAGTCTTCAATTTCCATCTTTAGGTCGGCTTTTAAGGTGTTCCATTAGTGTATTCTAATGAGATGATTGCCAATTTAATTTTTGGTAAATCTAGGACCAACATTATTTTGTATAGGAGCAATTAAATAACAAGCATTCTACCGATTCTGATGCATGATTGCATAAGGAACATTTTGCATGGTCTTTCAAAACCCATCTTTGTAAAGTGGTCTGCAGATAATATCTTTTTTTTGAAGGGCTGCCCATAAAAAGATACCTGCTTTATGAAGGTATGCTTTATCCTAGCATAGGTTTAGTGGTATTTCAGTTTCCTGCCATTGCTAGGAGTTAATAATCCTTTCATATCCTATTTTTATGTTATATTTTCCATCGTTTGATGCCACCCATGTTAATCTATCATTTCTTTCTTTGTGATTAGTTTGTCTCTCTTTTATAATTTCTTCATACATATGATTTTCTTACTTAGTTTTTGATTAAGTAAAATAGGTTTTACAGGCTGTCTGAAACCCAATTACAGAGATAAAGATCAAAATTTTTACCCGGAATAAAAACAACAGTACCAAAAGATGAAATAGGCCAACACCTGAACCTAAGCAAAAAATAAGCTAAACAACAAAAAGGAAAACAAAACACATGGACAACCAACAAAGCCAAGGGAAACAATCAGGAGATGTTCCTGAGCAGGCTAGCCTCTTTGGACTCGAGGATCTCTATCTTGGCCAAAAATTCCTTTATCTTCTAGAGATCAGTCAGGCTTTCATTCTCTTTCTTCTTCGTGGTGCTTTCTCTAGTCCTCTTTCCAGGTCCCTCATCAGGCTTCTGCTCTTGTTCCACACTGGTTTTGGTAGCATCTGTGCCATCAAGTTTTTCTTCCATGTTTTTCAATTAGGATCTTGATATGCTCATTGGAGGCTTTCAGGATGTTGAAGCTCTACTCAGCAATATTTTTAATAGTCTCATCGAACCTCATCATGTTTTTTTGACTGAGTTAATTGAGTTTCCTCAAGAGATTTCCATTGCCATCCCTTGTATACTTTATTATTTACATTAATTTTATAATCACTTACTTTTGTTCCCCATAGATTGATTAGTGTTGTTTTGATAATATCGGGAAAATTCAAAGAGTCCAAGGGGATAATCCATCCCATGAATCTTCCCAAAATAGAGCATCATCTCCAATTCCTATATCTCGGGTTAGATTGTTTATAATATATTATAACTAAAAGAAATTAGAAATCTAATTTTTAAAAATATTTTTAAAAAATTATAATTTCATAATAAAATATATTATATATAATTATTAAAATCTAAAACTAGAAGTTTGAAAAGTTTAAAATTAATAATTTACAAGTTCTTAGATTGAAATTGAACTACTAAAATGTCAATATGTGTAATAAAGACTTACTGATCAAGAATAACAAATGCTTTGCAAATATTTATGTGAAAATTAACATTCATATTCTTAAATATATCTGATTCTTCACTTGTTTTAATGTTTTTGATTAAAAAAGTAGCCAAGACAAGGGGGCTGACCTAAGCAGACACAACCAACATGAGAAGTGCAGACTACCAAAATATTACTAGCACATCACGGAGGTCAACACACCCTCAGCCAATACCCTTTTTTTAAAATCAAAAACCAAAACTTAAAACTAATACGCTCCAACTCCAGCATGGAGCTGGTAACCAACCTGCAATCCTTAACAGACCCCAGCTTCACCTTGAAGCTGGTAAATAGACTGTGAAAGTAAATATCAAAGTAATTATGATTAACAGTAAAGCAAGAATTAAATCTAAACCAGTAGAAAATGTTCAGCAAAACCCCAACAAGGCCCTCATTGGCCAGCCAATGGAAACCATCAAAAAGAAAAGCATGGAAAAAAGAGAAGGCTAATTGGGGTTTTTACCCCCACTGTCTAGCAGCTTAAGCCAATCCTCCACGAGGAATTGGAACAACTTCTTGTGCTTGTGTTCTTCCCCCTGGGTAGACGCCTTCGCCATTTGCAGAAGCTAGAGTGTGGTAGCCGCCAAATGCATAACCTTGACTGTGAACCCAGCCACCTTCTTGAAACTTTCACCCTGATTTTTTATTTCCTCCTTGACCTCCTACAGATCCATCTTGGAGACCGAATCCAGGGGGTGGTCCCACAATAGTGTGTCCCACTTTTTTGAACATCCTGATTTTTGCTAAAATTGTACATTTTTAAGAAAATATGATGATTTAAGCCTTGAGAGGTCCCATTTGAAGGAGTAAATTCAAAATGGCTAGGTAAAAGCCTCTTGGATCAAAATCCCTTTGGTATAATCCCTCTACTCCTCACTCACACCTATAATCGGGTCTCCTTTGAACCCATCAAAATCCTAACAAAAAATCACTTTGACATTAAATTTTTGTGGGATCAAATAAATTTATTTGAAAAACCCAAATATAGGATGATAGTACTCTGAGAGAGCTTTCCAATCATTATGAGTTATATATATATATATTGATTTTATTAAGAATTTTCTTTTTAAGTTTTACTAAACATAGGTTGTCTGACCATTTAGCGACTTCTCTGTTCGACGCTTCTAGAAAAATAGTAAATTAGGGAAAAAAAATTATGAAAATTATCTAGGAAATAGGTATTTTTGTTACCTTTCTATCAAAAAAATAATAAATGAATTTTGATATATAGAGATAGAGTTAGAGTGATCAAAGTGAACCTATGTCTAAATTATAATTAATGTCACTTCATAACTCAATAAAATATTAAATATTCAACCAAATTGAATGAAACCAAATGGATTCCCTAGATATTTGTGTTAAAAACCTAAATTCAAAATAATTATGTTCTTATAAATTTTATAAAAAAATTTATGTTGATCAAAGTGAGTGTCACTCCTGAAAAATCCAGATTTTTCACAAAAATAATTTTTGAAGGAGAAGGAAAAATGGATACAAATAAATTCCATTTAAAAAAAAAATACATTTGTAAACTAGAAATAAAATGCTAAAATTCACTAGTTTAGATCATCTTCAAATTCTTAATGGTTTAATGACAATAGATGTTCGAAAGAGAAGTTTTTTTTCAGAATGTTCATTTCAGTGTCAAAGTTGGCCAAAAAGTGGGACACAGTTTTGTGGGACCACCGAGGGAGGAAGTCTGAAGAGCTTTAATATCCTTCTAGAGTTGGGATATTTCATTCACCATGTTTTGCATGCTCTCGGTCGCCGCTTCCTTAACCTCTGGGGTCTCATTTTTTATTTTCCCATCCACCTTAGGTTCCTCAGCCATCACCTAGGGGTCTGTTGACAATAGGGATGTGGGTTGTGATTCCTCGGTCCTATCTTCAAATAGCTTCTTCTTAGAGAGGTCCATGGTGGGTAGAGTGAATCTTGCCAAAATTTGGGGAGAGTTATGGCTCTTCTCATCACCATCCAGATCGTGAGGGTGTTTTCATTTTTCTCTCTCGATCTTGTTTTTCTTTCCATTTTAGTGTTCCCACTGGTGTTAATGTTTTTTACCTCTTCCTTCTTCTACTCTTCCTCTTCCTCCTCATTTTCAATGTAACGCTTCCTAACTGCTTTCTATTTGAAGCAGGTGTTAGCAATTTTGTGGGACCTTCTTCTGCTATCATTATCTTCCTCCTCCTCCTTGGACTTGATTATGATTTGGGTACCACCTGTGGACCCTACATTTGTCTTCTTAGCTTTTTCTAGGGTTTTGGAGGAAGATGAGTGGTTAGAATGGGCACCCGTCACCTCCTTAGGGCCCTTCATAGCCGACATGGTAGTACCCTATAAAGAAACAATTCTAGAGGGACACAATGCAAGGTGGAAATTGTAAAGGTGGAGAATAAGCCCTTGATGGAGAATAAAAATATAATGTTGATCATGGGTCATTTCCAATCTTTCGAAGCTCGAATGTCCATTTATGATCACTAGCAAAAAAGAATTTCCACATTGCAATTGTTGCAACTTTCCCTTTCACAACACGAATACACAACGCCATTTTTTTATGAATAGAAAATTTGATCGATATTTCTATTGACTGTTATGATGAACTATTTTATTTTGAATAGAAAATGTGACCGATATTTCTATTGACTATTAAGATGAACCTGAAAAGAAGGGAAGAAATGATGAACATACATAAATGTTGATTAGATGAGATCCATTCAATCATCATCCTTTTGTATGAATGTAATCAAAGACAAAGATCTATTCTGATAGCTTATTCTTCTCAAATAACAAGGGCTGCAGTGCAGCATAGTTCCTGCCAAGTGCAGGTAGGGTAGATTGACAATTGTAAAAAATATGCTAAAATGGTTTTAAAAAATAGAAAATGAGACACAAACATATATAAATTCTATAGTTGTAATTTCAAATGTATCAATTCAAAAGATGTAACACTATAGTTGTAATTTCAAATGTATCAATTCAAAAGAGGTAACAGACCTAGATGAAATAGAATTTTAATGTTCTTGCATGGCATTACAGTGTGTGTTTATGATGCACACCATACCACATTGACTTAGTGTTCAAGGTAGTGGAGTGTTGCTTTAAGGTAAATGGATATCTCATTGTATCAAGGAAGAACCTACCTATAGAGAGTTTTGTTTCCGAAAAAGAAGTTCTAGAGAATCTTAATTTGAAAAGGGAGTTTTAGAGCATCTTAATTTTCATTGCTTGAGGGAAAGCAACTTTGAGCTGCCAAAAATTTTTATGTCCCCTTTTTTAATTATTTAGGTTATGGACCAAATTACTCATTTCCAATATTTTGCATCTCCCTTGGTCTCATGTTGTGTGCATTTTCTTTCTCTTCTTTTCTTTAATGTTTGCATAATGTCCCAAAAGTCTCTAATGTCTAAATAAAAATATATTCTTGTAGGGACGAACCCAAATCAAATCTGAAACCCAACCCCAAAATATTTTCGATGAATTTTGAACCTGAATACGTACCCAAATCTGAATGGGCAACTTAGGTTTACACATTTGGTCTGTAACAAACACATCACTCTCCACATGCAAATATGTGATACATTCAACCATGCCTTCCTATTCAGCTGGGCAATCTTCAATATACCATTAATTTTCTTGTTTTTAAAAAAAGAGGAGTTTCTTTCCCTTGAAAAGAAATACCTTAATTGGCCAAGTGCATAGAACATTCAAAAAAGGTGTTGGAAATAACCAAAATGAACAAGAGAACAAAGAAGAAATAAGAGTTTCTATTTGCCAAATTACAATATTTACTCCCTCAATAGTATATACAAGTGTCCTTTCTAGATATATTTTTGCCTCGTTTTGTCCTTTTTCAGGTGTTGGAAAGTCACTCGAGATATCCTTTTGGTGGAAGTTATATTGAGTTTTGAACAAAATTTAAAATTTAACAAGAGCAAACAAAGAATAAGATGCTTCACAAATTTATCTGCATCATGTTCAGTGTAGGAAAACTAACGATATGCACTCCAATATGAAATAGAAATAATTAGAAATGGCCTAAGTAAGTCATCATTTCTACCCTCCCTACACATAAGTACATTACAGCTAAACTTTAGTATAATACAACTATATCATCATTTTTGCACTGCCTACACATATGTACATTACAACTAAACTTTAGCATAATACAACTTTGCTAGGCTGGAGGCACAAGGTTACAGGATATTGAAGATTCTTAAATTAGATATTCTTTCAAGACTTTCCTTCAACTAATCTACATTTATTATAAAAGTAGAAAGAAAAATCACTAACAACATTTAGCACTAACAGAAACAGATTATAACCACCATTTACTTGCCGATTGAAAACTGTACAATGTTTTTAATAATCTTTCATTGTCTTCTTTTGACTGCAAACTTCACATTGATTTTAATTTTCTATTTATTTGTCATTCTTCTCATTACAGCAAAGAGTGTTGAAGCTGTTGTTATATTATAGGCTATATATATCAAATAGAACTAAAAACACTGCTAAGATTTTTTAATATAAATAGTAAAATAAAACTCTTAAAAATAGCATCACTGGTTATACTTCCCCTTATTGTTGGGAATAGTCACAAGCTAATATTGAAGGGCGGAGGTAGAGGATTGCATAAATAAAAATAACAGATAGTAGAAATAACGATGAAATAAACTAAACATTTATATTTTATACATTTTAAGACATAGATTTAATCGTTCATAGAGCTGTTGTTCTTCCTTCTACATGAAGAAAAAAATTGAAATATAGTTTCCTTGTTATCTAAATTGGAGAACATGCAAAAATACTCTAATTTCTAGTAATTGCAATCAAATATGATAAATACCGACTTCCAACTCTAATGAGTGCAATACAAGCTTCTATTATTCCATTATTTGGAACCAAACACCAAAAGTTGGATCAAGAGCAGGTCACGTTTCCATGTAGCATGTCATGTTTCCAAGATCGATTTTTATCAAATCTCCTTCTTTTACACATTGTGGGGTCTTCTTTATTCATGCTTATATTCAGCTCTACCTTTGACAAATTTACTCTATAGTAACCTACCTTTTAAAGCTCTATTCGTACTCTCTATCAACACATATATCATGGCCTTTACATTTCCTTTGAGATTCTCACTCTGCAAAGCCTAATCCAATTTGTCTTGTTCTTTCTCCCCTATGTTTGTATCCCTCATTCTACAAATACTCCTTTCTACTCTGCTTCCACCACGGTTTCCCTTCAAGCATTGAGGACAAATGCAGACACCACTTGTGCATCTTTGCTGCTATGTGAGATAAATGATAAAGGCCCATCATTAAACAAGTAGTAAAACTCCACATTAAATACTAAAGAATACCCATATGCGATAATGTTAAAGGGACACCAAACGAACAATTTCATTATAATATAAAACAAATTCAAAGTTACCAGTTCTGGTTTGCTTCTTGCTTGTGGATTCAGGTAAAAATATATATATTGGATTGTTCTAAAATTTTATAAAAAAATGCACACTTTTCTTTCATTTTCCAAAATTTATATTATATATCAGAAATGCAAGCATAGAAGAGGTGTTATCACCATCCACAATTGCACAGAACGCCAAAAACTATTAGAAAAGGGGACCAAACTCTACCATAGAAGATAAAACTATGAAAGACTTATGCATGCCAAATGCTCTATAATGTGTTTTCTTCTCCAGTTATTCCTTGAATAAAGGACACCATTTGTAAAAGCGATTTTTCTGTTTCTGTTAAGTAGTAGTTTCTTTTCCAAAACTTGCATAAGGATGTGGTTTCATCACAAGAAGTCACACAAGCAGAGTAAGGGTAGAAAAATGATAAACTCTTGGGAGTCCTTTAGTAAATGATAGATTTCTCTAGTATTATAGATAGTCTCTTGGTTAGGAAACAAACGAATGAATGCGAGAGTGTGTGTGTGTGTGTGTGTGTGTGTGTGTGTGTGTGTGAGAGAGAGAGAGAGAGAGAGAGAGAGAGAGAGAGAGAGAGAGAGAGAGAGAGAGAGAGTGTGTCTATTGATGGCTCAATCTGATCCCTTTGAATAAAGATGCATAATGGAGCTTAATGACATCAAATTCATTAAAAGAAAGCACTCTTATCGAGAGAATGAGAACTACGAAGTACAAAAATGCTCCTGTTACAAAAATAGTTGTACAACAAGGTTTAAAATAATAATGGATGTAAATAGTATATATTAAAGTATGTTTCAATGATCTTAATAGAAAGGAAAGATGGGTAAAGTGCAAGAACGATGACTTGGTTAAAGATTCCATGTGCTTCAACACCAGTTGGGGCTGATAACAAGCTTTAAAAGAGGGTTTCAAAGAATGGTCGGCTCTGAGTTTGGGTTTCTAGGTTTGATAGTTCATGTCCTGGTTACCAAATTAAGTTTTTTTAAACAAATCCAGACAGAGGTTGATTTTCTCAAGGCCACCTAATAAGTCCAGATTTATCAATTCCTCTAGAAAAAATTTATTCGTTACTAGTCCATGACCTAGTTACAAAATTTGGAAATTTGAACCAAATCTAGCCAGATTCCCATTTGTTTTAGATTGTTTAATCTATCCTCGATTTTCAATCACTATAAAAAATATTACTCAAAAATGCCCATTCCCTAGCTACTCAATTCCAGTGGCAGCCCCAGGAGAATATAGGTCGTTTGTGAAACCGTCGTTTCCTATCCAGACTTTTCAATTCCTATCAAAATTTACTGAAACCCAAAATAGACCATGCTTCAGTTACCAAATTTGGACATTTTTAAACATTAACGGACTCATATTGAGATATAGGTGCACATCACTACACTCTATATTAAGGAAGCCACCTCCAACTAAAGGTATATTTCACCGTCACAAATCAAGCAACTTGGACCAAACAAAATAATCTATTTAACAATCCTTCTACAATTTTAACTTGAATCACAAGAAACCAGTGCTCTGCATCTAGAAAATTTATCTAGCATTATTACAAAATCCAAACACTATAAAAAACTTTAGTACAGAGTTACCGTACTCAAGAAGACAGAGGAATTGATTTACCACCCTCCTTAAAAAATATCCAAAATCTCATGACTTGCATCCTACATGTTGCACTATCAAGCCATTGAAACCAATACATTTATTTAGATCAGCAGGTACGCAAACAAAAGGAAGACTCCCAAGAAATCTCAAAAGAAAATTATTCTTCTTTGTAAACCAAAAATATTTTTGGATGAAAGAAACCTTAATTGCGTGCAATATGCAATCTTCCATAGTATTATTCATTGATTGAAAAGCATTAAGAAAAGAAGATAAACTTGAAGATATTTCCCTAATAATGATGTGAATACCAGCAATAGTTTTTATAATAAAATCTACTTTACAGTTCTTTAGGAAGAACTTTCAGATACAACTTATTGTGAAATACGCCAAACAAGGATTTTAGGGCAAGCACGTACATTAAAAATAATAATAAGAAATTAAAATGCAGCCATACCTGGAAGGCGTCTAACAACAACATGCATACTATTGAATAGGGATTAAGTTTATACTCTGGAAATATTAAATGATTCTAATAGAATCTTTCAGATTCAGTAACTGCAAGTGAATCTGAGTTCCTCATTGATTTTTGTAGCTTGTGTCCTTGCAAAATTGACATTGACCATATACTTCTGCAATTATCCATTTAGGGTTCCTGCAACTTTTCATAGTAAAGTGGCCTTAAAGTAACCCATTTTATCTGATAAGGCAGAGGTCACCTTCTCAAAGTTATCCCACAAGTTTTCTCTTTGCAGGGCTAACTAGAATAATAACACCTCTTAGTTTTATCAATGGCGTGGCACTCTTTTTTACACTCAAATAATTTTTCCTTTTTAAACTCGTATTGTGTTGCATGCAGGTGAGAGGTGGACAATTGTGGTCAAGAATAGCACAAAGATATCAATGATTTTTTGCCAGCAGTTTCAATCTCCAGTACAAATGCTAATCTCTAGAAATGAACACCCCAATACTTCTATATTGTCAACCTTGTCTTGTGCGATCAGTATTCTCTGGCATGAAAATTTGGAAATCCTCTGCATCATATTGCATCTTCCTAAAAATCTCCACACCTCTATTACTACGCCTTCTCTTTCCTCGTAAATCCTTAGAAAATTTTTAAGTCTGCAATGCCTCCAATTTGGCCAACAGAAACCTGCCAACGCTCAAATTTTACAGGCGA
Organism: Thuja plicata; assembly: GCA_018584345.1. Taxonomy (NCBI): domain Eukaryota; kingdom Viridiplantae; phylum Streptophyta; class Pinopsida; order Cupressales; family Cupressaceae; genus Thuja; species Thuja plicata. Next base: position 8,814 of record MU225500.1, on the reverse strand, counting down.
TTGTTAAAGTCTGATCAACTCTTGGTAGTAAACATTGAATAATAGTCTATCAAACAAAAAGCTAAAAAATGCTATTGGATGTTGAGGAAATGTTTAATCACTATTTAAGGGCAAGCCCTCGGCAATAGTTCTCTGCCCTGGCAAGAACTGATAAATGATTGCCAAGATGACTTCTATGGTCGTCCACTCCTCTTCTAAGTTTTGAACCATTGGATTGAAAATACAGTTCTTGCATTTCATATAAGGAAATGCCTACGAAGTAAAAAAATACCAAGCTATTACAATATTCTCAATATAAGTGTTTATAAAAATATATATCAATGACATTATATTTAGTTGTATAGATTTTTATAATATAGCTAGATGAAAATAATATTTGAAAAATATATTTAAGTGAAATAAATTAAAGATAATTTGAATATAAGAAAAATGTAACGAGTCAAAAATGATAATCAAGTAATTAAAGAGTAAGAAATCAAATTGGTAAAAAAATTGTTTGAATAAGATTAGAAATCAACATATTACTCTTTGTTTTTTAATTCTAAAATTTATGATATAGAATGGAATCTAGAACTGGAATTCTTTTAACATATTTGAGATGGATATAACTTAAGAATTGGAAGAATTGGGATATGATTTTTCTTCTAATTCAATCCACCTAATTTTATTTTGTCTTAAGTAGAAACATGACTTCTTTAGTTGCATGAAATGTATGCTCAAATGATATCTATGTAGAAACACTACAATGGTGTTAAGAAGTTTGATTGCAATTTGATATAATACAATAGAAGAGCAACATACTTCCCTATTAACAACCATACTTACGAGTTGAGTCAAATGTTAAAAAAAAATAGAAAAATAACAATGGTGTTTTTTGATCATGTAGAAATAGTAGAATATAATAACTTAAACCCTTTAATTAACATTACATAAAAAAATTTGATGTGGTGTCCTCCTTTGTGATAGATTCTCCATGTGTTAAAATGAACCAAGAATTTTCCACTAAATGGAATTCGTAGACACATCATATAATAATCTTATCAAACTAATTAGTGGGTAGTGATAATTTTCTAGAAGAGTTAACATTAGAAATGCCTTTTTTTTTAATTTTAAAAGTAGAGGAATGAGGATTCTTTAATAGTTTATTCTAAAAATTATGACCACAATTAGTCTAAGAAGGGAATAATCAACCCTTCTCAACCATTTCAAAGGATCCAAGATATCTAACTTTGTGCACAATTGCTATGTAGGATTTTTGTATGAAGCATCAAGCCAAATCATTATCATTTGGATCTCATTTTCTCAACACTCCCAAGTCATAGATGTTGTCAACGCTAATACTGAGCACCATCCATAAAACATTTTAGAATGATTAGAGAGAAGCAATACAAGCTTCAAGCATTGGGGTTTGCATATATTTGTTTTCCTTTCTAATGTTTGTTATTTCATTGTCTGTAGGCTCATTCTTAGAAGTTTGTTGATTTATTTCATTCCAATTGGTGCTACTAACCATCTTGTTTGAGTGTGCAGACATAGGCCTATACACAACATACTATAGGAGGTAGGGATGAAGAAAGGGAGGATGCTACACCTGTACACTATAATGTTACGAAAGATGTGGATGTAGACAAAGGAGACATGAGTGGACAAAGTGTGCAAATTATGCCTATGGGAGGGGATTAGGTTGAGACCAGTCTTGATAGCCATTTCAATAGATTTAAGATAGGTATAAGTGAAATCCCAACCCCCTCACCCACCTTGTTGATGGTCCAACACTTCCAAGAGACAGACATCCATCATGAGTCTAGGCCTATAGGTAGGGAGTACCTAAGAGACTAGGAGGTGGTACCAACAGTAAGGGAGGAAGTGATTAAAACTAAAGAAGAAAGTGAATACAAGGTGGATATTTCCATATAGAAGATTATGGGGATGGGAAATGCTAGTGGAAGAGTAATGCAATATAATGACTACATCTAGGTTTCCAAGTCTAACCTATGAGACACCCCATGATTGCTCTAGAGTTATTTTATAGATTTAGAGGGAGTTCCTACAGTAGCACATGGGATGATAGACCTCACCATATAGGTATACATGGTACCTATCTCATTCAAGTTAAATAGGCTCATGGAGCTCATGACATGAGGGTGCAAGTGAGAATTTGTGAACCATTTTACAACTTGGGCTTGGCCACACATAGAAAAACTAGAGATGATCAAGACATGGTGTAGACCATACACTCTAGAGGGACACAATGGCATGATGAGAACCCTCCATATCAAAGAGCATGCATTCAGAGAACCATTCCTCAAACTCTAGAGAGTTACCCATTATAGGAGGAACACAAAGCGGGATTGTAGGAAGCTAGAGAAGGAGCACACATTAGTAGTACAACATGAGGCAGATATCTAAGAGAACCTTGTGGAGCAAAAAAAAAATTATACTACCCTCCAAGAGTAGTTAGTACACAAGTAGGTGGTGTGGTTGTTCAAGGATACTTATCTTGTTGAGGTAAAGAGACAGTTGGGAACAATTAAGGGAGAGTTTGAGAACACAAAGAAAGATCTAATGGATGTTGCCACACTAGTGAGTGTCGCTCGAGAAAATAGTTGATAGCAGAACATGACCTATGAATTCTTCATCAATAGCTTCCAAGGATGACATCCTCAACCACTCTAGGGGTGTCCTCAACAACTCTAGGGGTGTCCTCTAACTTGACCTTCTAGGAGTAGTTAGTACTGTAGTACATCAGCCAATTAAAATAAAATATGTTTTTTTTATGTAAAAGCCTATGTAATGACAAATAAGCTCCCAGGTAGTTCTAGGGAACTGATAAAAGGCATTCTAACCAACCCTTGAGTGCTTTAGATTGTGAATTGATACCGGGAATAGGGATTGGTATTGTATAGACATGAAATTGAAATAAAATATATCTCTCTGTCAATTTCTCATGTTATGTGTTTTATCTAAATTTCTATGTTATCTTCATTCTATTCATATTCATTTTTTCTTTGGGTATTAAATGTATACCTTAAGGGGAGTAAACAAACACTTTTAATTGGGAAGGTAGTGTGGATGACTAAAAACATACTATTCATAATTGTTTTACTTTTGGTTTAGGTTTCATTTATTAGAGTTGAAAGAAACAAAGAATTATTTCCATTTCTTTCATAGAGCTCATTTATGTTGTAATAGCCTCTATAGGTATTCAAAAATCATGGCTAAAGAAAGTCCATTAAGTGATTGGAGAAATATAACTTCTTCCTATAGTGATATTTAGTGATAATTTGAGCATAATAAAGTTGGCCAGATATCATGTACATCATAGTAGAATTATGAATGTTGGTTTGAGATATCATTTTCTCATATATTTGGTACAAAATAAAGAGGTATAACTCTAGTATATCAAGACTATCGAATAAATTTTAAATATTTTCACTAAGGTTGTTGCAGAGGCTCAGTTTTTAATGCCAAGGGACCATATTGTGAGTCGTATCTACATCAATGGGGTGTATGTTGGCAACTAACAAATACTTTCAATTACCATAGTGTTGAGTGCTTCTAGTTTCTAAGTTTTTTTGTCAATCTAGTTGATTTTTAGCAGTTTTCAATCGATAGACAATATTTTTAAGTTTTTTTCTATTTAAGTCATCAGAATCGATGTATTGAACATTGCATTTACTTTGAAGCTCTATTTTATATTTGTAATCAATTTTATGCACAAAATAGTACAAGTTACAACTGTCACTCATAATCATATATATGTAGAAAATATATTGGGTATTTTAAGTTTGTTGTAAGAAAAAATGGCTTTGATATAAATGTTTTTAAAATTTTATTGTTGTAATCGTCTTCATTAATATTATTAAATTTCTTCAATCACTACAAATTGAATTTACCAAGAAACAACAATAAAAATATCTATTATCTATCATTTATGACATTCACAAAGAGTTTCCATCAAACCTGCTTATGCATAGGAGCATGAAGTAGTATCGATCATCCTGTTCAAGACATCACATGCTAATAGTATTCTTCACGAAAGAAGTCACACCAATGTAGGTTGGAAAAGGAGAAAGTCAGCTTCCAAAGAATGAGAGTTTCACGATATGCACAAAGGTTATGACACCCTCGAGTGCAGCATAGATGTCACTCCTTAATCTTTACACCTTAAAATAATCAAACCCACACTAGATCAATCTTCATGTCAAAGAATGCTTTGAACCCTATAACAAGTACTATGACTTTTTTTTTTCGTCTATAAACTATATTCTTGTGCAATATAAAAAAAAAAATAGACACTTGCATGCAATTCAGGTTTTTAGATCAAATTCACTAAAATTAGGTGATGAAATCCAATCCGAGAATTAGGCTATGATATACTATTAGAATATAGATCAACTAGAAGAATGATGGTAACATGTGAGCTATGTAAGTATGCTCTCACATGCTAAAACTGCAAGTTACAAAAAAAGTGTACCATTAATTAGCATAGAAAAATATTCCATTAGCTCATCATGATGAAGTTTACAATAGATATCCCAATATATAGTACAAGGAGGGCCAACAAAAACAACAACTACTATCTAAGATGTAGGCACACAACTAGACAAGTACAAATAAGAGACGAAAGATACCTTAGCAAGTTTATCTAATAGAATGGTCTAACACTAACATTTTTTTAGCTTTTAAATGGTTGTCTTACTTTTCTAATGCTGAGAATTTTTTAACTTTTTATATTTGAGTAAGGATCTTTTTCTTAATTATTATATAAAAAATACAAATAAACACCTCTATTTAACACATTGTGAAATAAAGAATAATGCAAAGAACGAAACTTATTAAGAACAAATAAAAATGTATATACACAAAAACAGTGTAAAGTGTAAAATAAAAAAGATGAACAAGATGAGAAGATAGTGGAGGAGAGCAACAAAATCTGTGAGGTATAGAAGTTTAATACAAACAATTATCCAGACAAGAGATTGCATTTTTCTTGCCACTGTCGAATGGCTGATCTCAAAGAATAGTTAGCCACCAGATCCTTCCGCTTAAGTTTTGTATTTGTCATGGGCGATGTGCGGTTTCCACGATCAATCCACTCTTGGATTGCTTCCCTCTCGTATGTAAATCCATCTGCAGCAACACAAGGATCTCGCATAACGGTCTGTAATTTTCCAAACAAACGGAAGTGATGTTAGAGAAACTCTTTAAAGTGTAGGTATTTATAGCGTGAAGAAGTCAAAACAGAAGTGTAGAAAGTGATTCTCGCCATTAATATTGGACAGAGGAAAAAGCCCGGAACAATATGTATTTCTTCAGCATTTCCAGCTCTGCTGATTTCAGGGGCAACCACCGTAAAATTTCGAAGCTTATCCAGCATCTGCATCACAGTTGGCTGGATGTCTGGCCTCCTTCTCATCCGTCTGTGCAATGTAAAGCAAGATCAGCGAGTTGAGTAGCCAGCGCGAACGGCCATTCACCGGCTGAAGGATCCAAAACCTCATCCAGCTTTGAATTTTCGAGCGCACTTTCAACCTCCTTTACCATTCCCAAAGCCGCTTTCCCCGTGAGAAGCTCAAGTAAAATCATTCCCAGGCTGTAAACGTCGGATTTGGTAGAGTATTCGCCGTTTCTCAAGTATTCAGGATCCATGTACAAAAATGCGCCTTGTAGCTCCAGTTCTTTCTGTACATCCCGCGGCAGACGACGAGCAATCCGGATATCACTGATTTTGGCTACATAATTCTTGTCCAGGAAAATACTTTCGGGTCTAAGGTCGCGGTGGACTATTGGATCTGGTTTTAAGCTGTGTAAGTATTGCAAGGCGGAGCAAACATCTGCGGCAATGCTAATTCTGGTGTGCCATGGGAGGGGCGGAGTTGAGTCTTTGCAGCTCACACGATCTGCCAGGCTTCCATTTGTCATATATTCATAAAGTATACAACCCTGCTCGGAACTCGCTCCTACGATCTTCACTAGATTGGGATGCTGAATTTTTCTTAAAATGTCGACCTGCCAAGAAAAGATTATAAAGTACCTGCAATGGGAAAATGGAGGGAAAAAAATGCAAAGTGCTTTATAATTTTTAGTAAGTTTCTGAGTATACCTCGCGCTGGAATTCCTGGGGGCTCTGCAAGCTGTCCTCACAGACCATTTTCGCGGCAACCGTGGCCTGTCCATGTTTCGAATGGTCGGAGAAATGCCTGCTTCGGGATTTGATGTCCTCCGATGAACATTTCATTAATTCCGCATTAGAAGAGGAGGTTGTTTCCGGGCGAGACTTAGAATGCAGCATGTCTTGAAGATCTTTAATTTTTTCCTCCTTTTCTATCAAAATGCGGCAGTTTTGCATCTCCAGAGATTTGTGCTTCTGCTCTGCGGCGTGGAGATCCTGGACAGCTTGGTCACGTTCATGTAAGAATTTGACAGCTTGTGTGGCGAGTGATCTTCTGTTGTCCACCGCTGCTTCGAGCTCTTCCTCCACTTCCTTTAGCCGCCTCATTAGCTCTTGGCAATACTCATCTTTCGTGTTTGAGACCAAGGTCGCGTCTTGTAAGGCAGCTTCAATGGCTGTAAACTGATAAATACAAGAATATTTTCAAAGCATTTTCACCCGTACCCCACCAATTGCGTCTAAAATAATAGAGTGGTGTCGTACCTTGCGAGCTGATTTCATGGCAGCCGCCTCTGCATTGTTACGCCTTACGCTCTCTCTTCGCATTTCTCGCCTTGCATTCTCCGCCACTTCCAACGCCTCCGCGAACAGAGATTTCAGGGTTTCAGTATCTGTCCTCTCCTCCTGCATTTCATTTTGAGTGTTTTTACTTCCGAAGATTTCTGATTTTTATAAAAGAAAGAAGTCAAGAAGTAAGGAATGCTTGAGGTGAGAAAATACAGGAAATTCTTGAATTTCATGGCCATCAATTTGTCGACTTTCTGCCAGCTTCATATCAGAAGAATGTTCACTGATCGCGCCCGTTATTTCCAACGACGTTTCAAAACGAGATTGCTTCACTTCCTCGGGGAAATCAGCCGTACAATCCCCCACAACGTTTAGCGTAAACCCTCTCGCAACTGAAAAATTCCTCATATCAGGAGATTCAATGGAGGCCGCCAAATCTGGTTGGAAATTCGGCTGGAATGTAAATGATCGATCAAAATCCTCTGATGAAAATCACATTAGCAGGCAAAGATAGTGCTTATAACTTTCATGTGTAATAAAAGCACATAACTGTTTGCAAAATCAGATAAATTACTGACCATTATCCACGACAGATCTTCTCCTCGATACAAGAAGTTTTCGTCTACACACGACCAATACATCGCAGGAGTTGCTCGCGTTCCTTAACACGTACCCCGTTTTCCCTGCTCGTTGCATATACGAGTTCCTGTACACAGTACAATTAAAACAATATCACTGAATTGAAAAAACCTGGTAAAGTAGAATACTGATCCTCATACTTGGATTTTGCGCCGCCTGCTGACGATGTCCCCATGATAAGCTTCTTTATACCCAGCTCTTCAACCATTTCGACAAGTCCTTTGCACACATCCGCCTTCTTAACTGTCAAAACCTTTGCATTCGCCTGTTGTATAATTATAACAATGTATTTCGAACAGTAAGTTTCGAAAAGCCTGTATCTTCGAAAGTGAAAGTACTAGGTCGGGTGTCCTTTTATTTATTTAAGGTTTGAGATTCATACCTTGGCCTCGGAGCAAATCTGCAAGTAAATTTCCATGCAATCCTTTAACTTTCGCCTTTCATCCTCCTCATGAGCCTCCAGCACACTATTAGTTACTTGGTAAACAGGAATTTTCCCAACTGCAATTAAAAGAAACCGAATTCTTCAGCGAATGAAAACGACACAAACTTGAATCGAAATTAAAATGAGTGAAACGCTTACATGGCGATAGAATGGTGGTAATAGGAAGGTGAATATGAAGTAAAACTAGAGAGTCGGCTGGTTTGTTATGTAGAGTCCATTTTAGAGTAGAGAGGTTTAGTAGCGTGTCCTTACCCACGCCCACATAAACTTCCTGGCATCGGTTTCCCATTACAGAGTCCACACGCACGCGTAATGGCTGTAACAATCTGTACGTACATTCGTTTCTTTAGCCCTTTCAAATTGTATGTACATTTAAAGGCAATCTGTACAATCTGATCGAACATTTTTTGCCTACTTGAAAAGACACCGAGAACGACAGACTACCGTCTATCGGTTTTCGCGTACTTGGAAATATAGAGGACGACTACACCCATGACCAGATACAAATATAGGCGGATTTACTAAAAAAAACATAGTGCGTGTTGACATCACGAGGGAAAACAATAACTAAAATAAACAGGCGGTTATGTTCAATCCGCTAAGTACGCGTTAACCAGGTAATATTCAATTTCGTGAATCGTATATCTTTCCTACGTACGCTCAGCCAGATATGAATGTCCACAAGCTGTTCGATTTATTTTATTATTGAGAATTGGATATTTGATTCGTATATTCGGAATCTGTTATAATATTATATGATATAATTTGACTAAATTTTTTTTATGTTTAATTATTATATTGATAATACTTATCTGATGAAAATTATACTAGCACTTGCATCTATTGGAGGGGCAAGGGAAACGCTGATAGGTGTTTGAATGGAAAATGTAAATGAATCTTGACATTCTCAAAGTTAGTATATAAACCCATGCAGTTATGTAATCCAATGACATTTATTTGGTAAAATAGCATCTATTTTGGATATCATAGCTAAAATTTAAATATTTTTTAATTTAAAAAATATGTAAATAAATGAAGTTTTATTTGA
>MU225499.1:430311-459135 GCA_018584345.1 Thuja plicata | reverse complement strand
ATTGTTTTCAACATGTGAGATAATTGAATTCTTTTTAATTAAGAATTGCTTTATTTGATGAAATTAAATTAATTTAATTGGAAGAATAAATTAGTAAGTTTAAATATTTGGATTTAAACTATAGGAAATTGAGTTTAATTAATTAAATAATGGTAATTTAATCAATTAAAGCTTAATTAATTAAATAAGATTAATTATTTAATTAATTTTGGGGATTGGATTAGATGATTTGAGAAATGAATTTAGAAGAAAATAGATTATTAATTAATGATTAAGAAACCATTAATTAATAGATGAAAATTAGTGTTTTTAATGTCAAGTCGCAAGCCTGTCCATTTTAGGGTGTCTACAATAATATATAATATATAATATATGATATATGATATATGATATATGATATATCATATAATAATATAGTATTATATATTTAATATAGCATATATTATATATAGTATAATATTATAATTTATTATATTGTTATCATATATATTTTGTTTTTAATTTACTCAAACGTATCGAGTATGGGATAGCTATCATGTACCTGATACCTTTGACACAACTAGGATTTTCTTCAGGATTTGCCTTGAGTTTTTCCTTTTTGATGCCAAACCTACACATGGTCAACCAAAAAAATGTGTTCTCCATATTTTCTTTGATCTCCAGACTTTGATCATGTAGCTGACAAATTTTTTGTCACCCGAATATGATGAAACAAAAAGGGTTTCTTAAGGAGATTCTAAGCTTTCCATCAATAAAATTGCTGTCAAATTTTGAGTTGAATAAGTAATTAATAGTTATTTTTAAATTGAGTGACCTCTAAAGTCCTGATTGATAGACTGATTGAAAAACAACGATAACTTTCAAACGGTATAACATTTTTGAAATCCGAAATATGCGTCACACTCTATGCTTCGCCTACTATAATAATGATAAAGAGTTTTTTATTTGATGAAGTTTAGACTAAGTTAAGGTGGTCAGACACGAGAGTTTTTATATTCTGGAAAAGTTGTAGCATAAAAATCATAATTAATTATTTACTTGGAAAAAAATTACAAAAAATATGCCTCACATCCGGACACGAGTCTACTACTTATATATAAAATATTGTAAGAAATTATTACCATTTTATTTGTGTTTAAGGTGGTCAGACATACACCTACTTTTTATCTTTTTCCTAAAATTTTCATACTACTACATTGAAATTTGAAAATTTCACCATATAGAATTTTTTTTTCCAAAAATGGCTAGTAGCTTAGAAACTACATTCAATTTTCTACAGAATCTCTTCTTACATATTCTTTATATAATATTGATAACTAGTTCAAATTTTTACGTCAACTTGCCTAACCCTGATTTTCTGAATTTTCATTGCCACTTAAGGGCCTAGTTTGGCACACCATGATCGTGCACATACCGAGTTAACCAAACCATGCACTGTAAGCTTGGTTTCTTGAATAAAGACTATATCAGGAGGCTAAAAATCAATTAATCTATGAACAACCTTTTTTCTGGGGATGTTGTTCAACCCCCTTACATTCCATGATAAAATAATCATTTAAGGGGTTGGGAGAAATAGGAATCAAGGGGTTTTGCTGACCCCGACTCAACCAATGTATCACCCATATTCTTGACCTTCTCTTGATCAGTCTTCCTTCCACTCATTGAGGGCAGGGGGAACAGGAGCCAACACAACTATACTCGCAGGAACCTGTGATCCCTTGATATCAATGACAACCTGAAATGAAGAAGGAAAATCCATAACCATTTGAACACCTTGCTGGTCCCCTGAAGATAAAGGTTGATCCTCTTTCTTTGTCTCTTCATCCTGAACTTCATGCTAAGCCTTAGCCCCAAAAGAAAGATCAACTAGAATTCCTTCCTGTTGGACCAAGTCATCAAGAACATCAAATCTGTTAAAAGTGCCATCATTATGTTTATCCATCCAGGTTCTCTTATTTCCTTTGGCCTTATTACAGGACTTAACTAGAATAAACCCCTCCTTATTTGCGGGGCCTTCAGACACATGGGCCTTCCCCTTGTCCTCCCTAGAAGCAGAGTGTGAAGGGCCAGATGGTGCCAACGGAAGAGATTTATTTCTAGGACATTTGCGCTATAAATGACCATATTCATGACAAATTATGCATCTAAATGGCAAGGTCTCGTAATCTAGCTATCGAATCCACGAAGATGAACCCATACAAATTTCCATAGAATCTGGTAAAGGATTATTTATACCAACTTCTACACAAATGCACAAAAGAGATTACCTTACGGTCTTGAGTTTGCGTAGGCGAACCCACAGGTTTTCCAAGCAACGGTGAGATTGAGTTAAGAATTTCTTCCCTCCAGAATTCCAATGGAAGCCTCGGTAGACACACCCATATAGGCACACGAGAGAGTATCTCCTCAGCAGAGTTGAAGCCTATGTGCCAAGGCTTGATGAAAAGCCCCACTTGGTTGAAATAGGGGTCGCCTTCAAAAACCATATTCCTATCCTACTTGTTTTAAAAAATAACCAAGAAATAGTTGTTAGCCACTAGAAAAATATATGTATCTCCTTCCGGGTTCCAAACTCGATGTGCCTAGGATTCTAGCACAAGTAGAGAAAGGCAAAGGCCTAAAAATTTGCAAATGAAGGCATGATTGTACCAATATTCAACATCCTCCGAAACTTGCTTAGGTTGAATAACCAAAACCGGTTGATCCTCAGATCTCTCCAAGCAACCATTCACTTTTTTAATTCAGACCGTCTCCTTTGAAGAGGAAACACCTTCCCCAAATTGGGATTTACCTATTTGCTCCTTAACACAAGCATGCATCAAAGGAGATAGGTCTACCATCTCCAAATCTCTAGAGGGCTCCTCATCAGAAGAGGAAAGTCCTCGATTCTCCATTTGCACAAGATACCTTGCCGGAAAAAATAAAACAGAGATTGGGTGGGAAACCCCCAAACCCCAGTCAGCACACGACACTCCAGCACAACACAAAATCACCCAACGACAAGAAATGGGATCTCCCATGACATCCAACAAAGCCCAACCTCGGGCTTGAAGCAGTCGAAATCCCCAACACACGAAACATAACGCCCCCCGAACGTAGAAGAACACAAAAATAGAAGACGAGCTAGGGCACGACGACCCTAGCCCATACCAAACCCTACGGACAGAGCTTCCGACAACATTCTCCTCCGGAGTCGATAATATTGTACTATTAATATAATATAATATTATTAATAAATATTAAATTAAAATAAAATAATAATATTATACTATAATATGATATATATTCATATTGTATATGGTTAGAGCAAAATTCTGATTAGGAATCATAATTTAAAAAATTAAATTAATATTATATATTAATATATTTATGTTGTGTTGTTACTATTATTAGTTTATGTATTTTATAATATATAAAATACGTCAAAATATTCTTTTAGAGACCCTATTAAAAGTAGTTGAAAAAATGGTTAAAAGTAAATACCTGAACAGAAGTACTTTTATACATAAGCAAATTACCTACAATGGAAATTCTTCGGTTCATGCACAGTCTAACATCATTCTAATTTCACACAATCTGCACAGGCTTCAGTCTCCAACCTTACATCAGTATTATCAAATATACAGAGAGTTTAATTAATTGGTGTATAGATCATGCTCTGCACTTAGCAGACGTACTGTAGCGCGTTTAAATCAAAACAGATTTTTTGAAGTATACAAACAAATATGAAACATCTATCGAGGACGGGGTGTAGCATTTGAAATATTTGGTGCTTCTCGCTGCCTTTTGGATTGTAACATATCAAACTGGACATATTCTAACACTCAGACACTGCAACAATCATGTTTAAACAAACAAGTATTTCCATGGCACTGACAATTCTATACAGTGGCAAACTACAGTCACATTATATAAATGTGACAGGCAACCATAACCTAGATTAATTTGTGGAGCTGCATATAGTTTCGTATTCAAAGCCATTGATGGCACCGCGAATGAAAGTTGTATGGCAATCTGGTATGCTCATTCCTTCTGAACTTGGGTTCAATGCAACGTACGAAAATTAATATTGATTGACAGGATACATTCATTCCTACAGCTTGCACTGCTTTAGATTCAAAGGTTTCTCTTGAAGTTCCAAATTAGAAACGGGCCCATGATTGTGGAGATTTTTTTGGAGTGATGGGTATGTTCTGGTTTGTCCATACATGAAATTTTTATACATCATATAAATATATGCATATTGTAATTGATAAATAGAAATTAAGGTTTAAATGTCATTAAATAAAAATATTAAAATAATAGTTCATTGAAGTTAATGTCTTATTATCATTGATATTAGATGATATAAATAGATAGATATGGAGAATCACAAATAGCCCCAGTGCCACTACCAAAAAAATATGTTGGCTATCTGACTCTTCAAAAAGTGCAAATGGCTACAGAATAAGTGGAAATTTGTGGTCTTTGCTTTGGCGACTGTGAATGTGAAAATGTCTACAGAATAGGTGGAAATCTGTGCTGTTTGCTTGGGCAACTGTGAATCTTATTATAATTGCTTACTTCTCAAACAAAATGTGGTGTTTTTACTTTCTTTGTTACTCGTCAAACAAAATACAATTGAGTTTTCCATCAGTTTACAGAGCAATTCTGAGTCAAAAGACAAAACAAAATTCATTGAGATTGTCGCCCACAGGTAGAATTGCCCTGGAATCACCTCCAAATGGCTGAAATTGTCCAAATGAATGAATTCCAAACAAATTTATGCACAAAAAAACTGTGCTTTGGACGAATCCATAGACAAATCGAACATCTTCCGAATCTGAAATTAATCGAACCCAGGTATGTCTAGGATTTTGGTCAATTCGGTAATATAGGTTCTATTCAAAATGAGAAACCCTGAATGAAACATTGATTGAATCTATCAAGATATTAGTGGTTTTCTCCAGGATTTCCTCTACAATGAATATAATGATGAAAATCTTTGTTTCCTAAACAGGAGAATGGCTGTTTGAAACTGCATATAATACAGCAATTGTTGGGATAAATTGGAAGGGTGGATGGGTATATACACTTCATCTCCATTGCAAAATTCACAATGGGGAAACTGAATCAAATGTTCCAGTCCCATGCCACATACACTTCAAAATTGTTATGTCTCTCAGCTTCTTGTTTGGCGCCTTCTCCTCGCCTTCAAATCCACTACCACAACCGTGATGTTATCAGAGCTGTTGCGCTCTAGAGCTATCCTGGACAGATAATCAGCAGCTGCCTGTGCAGATGGATACCTTGCAGTACTAGAAGATGAGCTTCCATTACCACTGTAACCGTGAGCAAGGCATCTCCGTGCTGCTCTACAAACCTCCTCATTTGATAGGACATCCCATAATCCATCACTTGCTACTATCAAGCATTCATCTTCCTCTGTGCGCTGGGTGAATGTAACATCAGGATCGGGAATAATTGATGGCTTCAGATATCGATCCCCTACAAGAATTTAAACTCACCAGTTAAAACGCAACAAATAGGATTGGAACTCTCTCCCAAACAGTCACTGAAAAATCTGAGACACCCATAAAGAATGAATATACTCATTAGCCCACAACAGAAAGTGCTGTACCAATGGCCCTGGACATAGCAAGTACTCCAAAAACGCGGTAACCTTTCCAGTTTATAACCTTTCCTCCTGCCGCCTCGATCCTTGCCATTTCATCCTCTCTGTCAGGCTGCAATCATATTCAATTCAGATCCATATAGCATTTCACTCTGAAATTTGAATCTCTCCAATTTAGGATAATGAAATATGATACAACAGAAAGAGCAATGAAATACAAGTTGTAAATCAGCGATTGGCCTCACTTTATGATCCACAGAAAGTGCAATGGCTCTTCCTGCACGAGATAAAACAGCCCTTGAATCACCACAGTTAGAAACAATAATCTGACAGGGCCCCACTACAGCAACCACGGCTGTGGATCCAACAGTTTCAGGGACAATAGGATCTGTAACGCTTTCTTCAATCACTGCTTCACCATCACTATCTCGTCTAAAACCTCCTCCTGCAACCTCTGCATCAACTTTGCGGAAACAATCAGCAAAAGCCTTTTCCCACTTCCCTTGCCAGTTTTTCTCCATGTTAACACTCCCACCATTCATCGCAACCTCAAGCTCCTCAACAAGTGCATGGTGAAGACGATCCCTACAGAAATTAGCAGCCTACATGAACAATACTACAGTCAATTGGCTTCAACAAGTTTAATAGTTCTAACAGTGAACGGTCCAAAACAGGGGATTCTTTCCTCTTGCAGACATGTGGGAAGCATCAAAATCCAAACATTCCAAAAACAAAAGTTATAACCTTCAAACTAACCTGGGGACCTCCGTGGCCGTCATAGACTCCGAAGAAATGTAGTGCGGAAGTTCTATTAGCTTTTTCTGGACCACAGGCAACACAGCTGCCTACAGTTCCACAGGCAGCAGACAGAAAGTTATCAGCCACCGCCATAGCATCCTCCATCTCTGCCCTCATCCCACAAATGGAAACAGAACCCCAAGAAACAGCTTTATTATTGGCAATATATCTAGCTTTAGCTTCAAGCACAATTGATCCACTGGTGGTAGGCACCGAAACTGGTGCACAAATGCTCATAGAGCCTTTATCTGTGGAAGCAACAGCCCCGGGATTAGAGTGCCCAGATTGCAGATCCAAACTGCTGACAAGTTCCTGCTCCCCAGAGGCAGCAACAGAAGACTCTTCTCCAGGAGAATTCAGTATATTTGCAACAGACTTGGTGCAGAGGGGAGATTCTGCTGTATGCTTTCTTAATGCAGAGCAATTGAGTTCTACGTTGGAGTGACTGCCCGTGAGAGAACTGCAAAGACAGTTGGACTTTTCTTCAGAATCAAATGGGGATGAGGTGGTGGTGCTGATGTTTTGTAAATCCACTGTTGATGAACCCTCTTCCTGCTCCTCAGCCTTGCCAGAAGGAAAACCACAGCCTTTTGATATCAGATCCTGCTGCAAAGAAGGAGAAATGGGAGGTTCAAACATTTTATCAGTCTGAACTAGAGGAATGCACTCTCCTTCTCCTTCTCCGTCGTCATTGTCTTCATCATGACAAGGGTAGTGATCTACCACACTTCGGATAGATGAGGAAGCGGAGGAGGAAGATATGCTTGGGGCATGAACAGAAGAAGAGCAAGGCTTAACATCTCCGGAACAAGGGCGGGGGCGCTTACTCACAGACTCAACAAGACTCCCGCTGTTTGACATAACTTTGAAGCGCCCTATTTCTGTCCTCCGTCGCTTGGCTACAGAACCCGCCTCCTGTTGATGATCACTCTTCAATTCTTCATCCATGCTTGTTTCACTGAAGCAGTCATACATCCACAGATTGATCAGTTTCCTATGCTGGCGCTGCAAATCATACGAATTCAATCTCTTTCTGGCAGATGTATCATCGTAATCAGTCCCAAGTTACCGGAAGATCTGGGCAACTCCCATCCCTCTCCTCTCAGTTTTTATTCAATCTTTCAATTAGCAGCGACTCGATCGCCCCTGTCTTGAACAGGGGTACTTGTTTCAGAAGAAAACAACAGTCTGTGGGTTCCCTTCACCCCAGTTGGGTAGCAGATTATAACTGTTCAATCGCTCCCAATCTGTATGCACGCAACATATGATCTCGAATGGGATGATTCTTCAAGCTATAGCAATGGTGTTCAAACTCTGGTTCTCCTCTGTTTATGAACAAAACCGAAGTAAATACATCATCTTTGCCAAAACCCACCTGCATTAACCCAACTCAAATGATTTTTCATGTTTGCAGTGGTAAATTAGGCTGTTTTCCAAGCTGGGAAACGATTTAGTCCTTTTACATTCATCCACCAGAGGATTTTACAAGCTGAAATCGTGGATATAAGACGCAATTTGTGTCTGATGGGCACCCTTACAAAGCTTATCCAGCATGCAATGTGCAATCCGCTTCCCCAAACACAAACCCAAATGAATATTTTGGCGTGGGGAAACAGTGAAGCTATGCTCAAAGCACAAAATTCCTGTTGATCGGGGTAACTCCGCAATAAGGGCGAGAACGGGAAGGGGGTGAGCGCAGGGGAAGATGGAAATAATGGAGCAAGCAAGCGAAGGAGGACGCGTGTTACGAAGATCGTTGGCAATTACCAACTTTGGCGACAGGTTTGGTTTGGGAAACAAAGCAATCCATCAATTTCAGGCACCGTCCCACTAAACCCAGTTGAGGAAGGTGGTGAGAGTGGAAGAAAAGGTGTGGAATTTGGATTGGTTATACCTCCACATACCTGTAATTTGATTGTTGGTGCAGATGCAGACACTCCAGTATATTTGCCATGTGGATTTGTTTTTCTTACCTCTAACGTCGTCTTTGCATGGGTCCATCCCTTTGTCCTCACTCTTATCCTTTTCTTTTCCACGCCTTTTCTGCTTTTACTTTTTTCACCACCTCCTCTCCAATCTCTGCCTTTCGCTCACTCAACTAAAATATTATTCTTCATCTACCATTGCTTATTTTATCTTCCGAGACCCTCATAGTGAGGCACTCCATCATGTGGGGTCATTTTTTTCATTATGTGTTTAGCGATGTGGCAAAATAAAAAATCTTCTTTTCAAGGGTTTTTGTAGAGACTAGGTTTCCACATAGGATACAAACTTAGAGAAATAAATGCAAGGTCACATAGTTGATATAAAAATGAATTTATATTAATTAAATAATTACATTGTCTTTATAATTAAATAATTTATTTTTTTTCAAATTGTTTTTTATATTAAAGCAGTCAAAGCAAGGGGGATGACCCGTTACAAGAAAATCTAGCATAAAGCTTGCATCCACTTACATCACATAATCAGTCACAACCCACATTCAGGCAATACCCTTTTTTAACATAAAAAAACAACTATCCCAACCATACCACCCCACAATATAGGAATTTAAAATCCCACCCTTAATAACAAAATCAGTAATCAACTAGTGGTAATCAAAAGGCATAAACCTACCAAAAAGGTTATAGAGACCCAGTCTTACCAAAAGACTATAACTAAACCATCTAATACTACCATAAATAGTATCGAAATAACCATCACAAGAGCATAAAGTTTTAACCAGCCCCTTAGGGGCCAACCACCAAGAAAAGTTTTTTAAAAACATCAACAAAAAACAAAGCAAGATCATTTGGGGTTATTTCCCCTCGAGCTTATCAACAGCTTGAACCAGTCCTCCGCCAGGAACTGAAACAACTTCCCCTCGTCCTTCACCGTCGTTGAATCCTTCTAGTTCACCTGATTCAGAAAATGCAAAGTCGTGGCCGCCAAGTGCATGACCTTCACAACAAAGTCCGCCAGCATTGTGAAGCTTGTATTAAAGTCGTTGATATTTCCTTTCAGCATTTGCATGTCCTCCTTCATCTGTTGAAGTTCCACAGTTTGGTCCTCCTTTCTGATCTCCGAGGCACCAGTGGTCACCTCCTCTTAACCCATAATGCGGCCCTCATTAACATCTATTTTATTCTCCTTCCCACAAAAGCCAATTGGCGAAGTAGCGGTAAGAGGAGAGCCCTTCTTGTCCACCCAGGGTCCTTTTTCACTGATAAATCTACAGAATTTAGTTTGAAATTGGCCGACACATGGGTCGAATCCATGCTCCTTTCTCCTCCCGCCATAGTCGAGGTACTTTTGCCCTTCCCCGTGTCCGAGTTGTCCTCCTCCCTAGCCTTTTATCTCTGATTCCTTTTGTTTTTGTCTTCCTTCTTCACTTTTTTCTTCCCTTCATCCTCCCCAGACTCCAAATCCTCATCCTCCTCCATAATGTACCTTTTTCTAACCGCTTTTTGCTTCAAACGGGAGTTGGAGGTGATTATGTGGGACCTTCTACGGCTTTCGCTATCTTCATTAGCCGAATCATCAATGTTAATTTGTTCCTCCCATTTGTTCACATCGGGAATAAGGTTTTTAATTCTCTTTCCCGGGGAGGTGGGGGTCTTTGAGGAAGAAGTCGGGGGGAAGGAATCACCCCAGTTTCCTTAGGGTTATTAGTAGGGTTAGGAATGGTTTCGTGTAAGGAGACAAATCTGGGAGGGCATAAGGCCCGGTGGAAATTGTACAGTCAGAGGATTAACCCCTGATGTAAAATACAGAAGTTTCTATGCACAACCTTAATCTTAGCACACACATCCAACACAGATGCTTCCATAGAATGAAGTAGGAAGAAGGGGATATAAATTTCTTCACTATACCAGAAATGATTTAACAGAGGGAAGTGATAATTGTAACAGGTCCCAAATCTACCCTCCAACGTCAAATACTTCATAATTATAAGACATACCTCATCTCAAGGCTCTGACAGCTCACCCCATTTGAAACCCCCACAAAAATGGACAGGCTTCTCTGTCTTCTTGAAGAATCTATTCACACTGGTGTCATCCCTGCATTTTGTCACCTTCTTCCAATTCCTTCCCTCCAAAGAGAGCCTCATGGCCTGAGAAATAACCTCTTCATTAATTTTGAAGGTGATGCCATTAATGGTTACCTAGCACTCCTCCCAAGTGTCCACTAGCTGCATGGAAATGATCTCGTCACTACCCTCCATGGCTTCAGTGTAAGGGAAAACCCACCCTCCTTAAGATACATAACAACACATAGGATTTTGAGGAAACTATCCTCAATCTTCGATGGCTCCACCCTGACCATATCCCCCCCCCCCCATATCAACACTGGAGTCTGAATTCTGCACCTCTTCCTGTAAATTTGCAAACATCCCAACCCAATGCCCAACTCTCAACAGCTCGGACTAATTTATCCTCCAGCTCAATCTTTCGTTACGAGAGTTCAGAGTCACACAAGCAGTAGCAAAAAGCAATAAAATCACACCACCCTTCTTATTTTTTAAAAAGATGCCAGCTCAAGCAAGTGAATGTATCGTTCACATGTAAAGCCTTTTTTTTAAATAATAAAAGCCCTTATTTTATAATGATTGCAATTCTCGGGCAATAAACCATAAAAGTTGGCCGTCTTTTCACTTGCCACGAAGCAAATGCAAATCCCCATACGATCTTTTCTCTTAAACTTCCCTGTATGACCATCAAATCTGGAAAAATGGGCCCTTCTTAACCAATAATTAAACTTCCTCGTGCGACCATCAAATCTGGAAATAATGACCCTTTTTCCAAATTGTTGATTCAATAAGAAATCAATCGTTTAAGATATACGATAGATGACCAAGAGGTTGAGTTCATCAAATATATGATGAAGTGATATTGTAATGACCTTTTATTTAGAACTCGTAATAATGAAAAATGTGTGCAAATCCAATTATCTTTCCATCAATGTAAGTTTCAAATCCATATCATTCCATATGATATTATACCATTCAAATTACAAATTGATTTACATAGAGGAAATACACCAAAAAACTTACTGTTATTAAGCTCAATCTTCCCAAGACTAAAACCCTCCATTAAAATGATAGATTTAGGATATTGGTGCAGGGGCACCAAGGAAAATCAATCAAGGTATGAAGACTATGAAGATCTTAAAGACATCTAAAGAGGACCAGAGGAAGGGCATGCACAATCCAAGTCAGGAGATCAATTGAAAGTCCTAGAACCTATAATGGTTCTCAATTGATGTAATGAATTCAATAAGTTTGGAATGTCCTTAAAGGAATAATATCTATTTGTAAGTGGACCAATAGTGTCCAAGGGAGTCATTTAGAGTTTAATTTGGTTAGAGAGGTTTAGAATGGCATCATGAATAAGTTTGAGGTCTTAGAAGTCATTAGAAGATAGTTTTGTCTTGAATAAAGCCATTTGATAGTTTAAAATTTCAAATATTTAAACATCAACGGTTAAGAATGCATTTAGGAGGGAAAATAGACTTTTATGTATTTAGGATTAAATAAACCTTATAACCAACCAAATATGGTTGAGGCAGTTGTATGAAACCTATATATGTTTGAATAAAGTCATTGTACGGCAGGGGGTAGTACAGTACGAACTGTTACAGAGAATCAAAGAATTTTTCAGAAATTTGCAAGGACTTTGTTATGCTTTGAATAACTTGTGGATTGGTGATCATTGGAATTCAATTTATTGATGAATTAGGGGTCTCTCCTTATCATTTTGGAGGCATTCATATGGACTTTGATTTGGTTTGAATTCATTTCCATTCTCTGTTACAACACTGTCACTGTTTAAGGGTTGTTAATTCATTTATTTGATTAGAGTTTAGTGAAAATGGGCATCATTCCATGAAGGTAAAGGCCTAACTTTCATGGGATGACCATATCTAACATGTACAATATGAATCTAATGATTTTATAAGTAGATAACAAGAGGAGTAAGTGATCACAGTGAATTTGGGGTTTGGAATACAAGCAAAGTGCTTGGTATGCTACAGCAGTAGGAGATTGAGCTGAAGGATAGGGGTATTTTATGTTTAAAAGTGTCTTAATATGTTGAATACAAGGGGAATCCATCACCAATTAAGCCTGGAAGTGATTGGAGGTAATATATTTGAGAAGCCCTAGATTTAAGGGTTTTAAAGTGAGAAATTTGGGGATTTTAATGTTAATGAAGGTATGAATCAAATTCCTAGGTAATTTGGTCATTTTGAGACATGAATAAACACTATTGAGATTTTGGGGTTGTGGGAGTACAAGGAGTATATAGTTGCTTTGTAATTTGGGGTCTTTTATGCATTTTCGGAGCCACAATGTGAGGACAGTCATATATGGTCCAAAGGAGTCTATAGTATCCTTTTAGTATGTTATATAAATGGATAAAGGGTATCAAGAAATGTAATTTATTTGGCTAGTCCTTTGGGAAATTTCAAATTTAAGTTTAATTTACTCTCGCTAAAGGGCTACAAGGAAGGCTATTAGGCCTAGTGACAGTTTGGAGAAGAATCGAGGGCTAGGAGTGTTGGGTTGGACTTGAAACCTTCAAACCACTTTAATCCACCCTAATACCATCTAAAGACACCATATCCATTATCATTCAGCATTGGGAGGAGTCTTGGTCAGTCTAAGATCATTTGAAGCCTTGAAGGGATTGGAAAACTGTAGTAAATCTTCAAGTTTGTAACTATCCTTTATTGTTAATAGGTCCACCACCCTTTCCATAGAATCAAGTGGTATCAAAGCCAAAAGGAGATTAGTAACCATTTCTGAAGGATAAGAAGAGTTTCCTACAAGGATGACAAACATAGAGTTGGCAAGGATAGTCAAAGAGCAGTTGGCAGATAATAGGAAATTGAAAGCAACATTGGAACAAAGGGGGAAAGAGAACCATTAGGAGGACAAGATGATGAAGACCATGATGGAGAGAATCTTATCTTTAGAGAAGAGGGAAAAAAGCACCAGATTGGATGAGGAAATGGAAGAGGAAGGAGAGGAAAAAGAAGTACCCCAAGAGGAAGATCAACTAGATCCTGAAGATCTAAGGATGGCTAAGTTGGTGAAAGCCATAAAGAGGGGAGATTCAAGGGTAAGAACATATTTACCTATGTATGGAGGGAAGATGGATGATGAATAACTAATAGATTGGTTCAGTGCAATTGAAAATTGCTTGGAGTGTGAAGGAATAGAGGAGAAGGATAAAGTAAAGATTGCAAAGTCCAGGTTGAAGGGGCATGCATTATTGTGGTGGGATTGTGTTCAGGAAGAAAGGTGGAAGAATGGGAAACCCAAGATCACATCTTGGTATAGTATGATGGACAAGATGAAGGAAATTTTTTTACCAAAGGATTATAGAGCACAGTTATATAAGAAGATGAGAGATTTTAGACAAAAGGATATGGATGTGCAAAAGTATATTGAGGAGTTCCATAAGTTGGATATCAAGACAGGTCATGAGGAAGAAGTGGAAGAAAAGATTGCAAGGTACATGGGGGGGCTAAGGTTCAACATTCAGGATGAACTTAGTCTTACTACCCCAAGGACAATTGACAAATGCTATTAATTAGCCATGAAGGATGAAGATAAGATAATAAGAAGGCATGAGAAGCAAAGTAGTACAAGAGGAGGATCGTCTATGAGAGGAAGAGGTGGTAGAGGTGCCACTGATTTTCAGAATAACAGTGATAAAGACAAAGACAATCCATACAAATCAGACACAAGAGGGGTATATAGTGGAGGAAGAGGAAATGGAATGTTTACAGGAAGATGCTTTACTTGCAATGAAGTGGATCACCAGTCCTTTAGATGTCCTAAGTGGAATGAGGACAAGGGTAGAGATAAGAGAGTGAACTTGATGGAAGAAGACAAAGAGAGAAGAGCAGCAAGAGCCCATTGTAATTTAACCAGAGGATGGAGAATGCTTATTGATGGTAAGAGGACAACCATGGCATCCACAAGTGAGTATCTTCAGATCAAGTTGTTTGGTAAAGGGTAAGGTATGCAATCTCATCATTGATTCAGTAGCACATAGTAATCTAGTTTCTTATGAAGTTGTTCATAGGTTGCACTTGAAGACGTTTCAGCATCCTAGACCATACCATGATACATGGGTGAGTAAAGATCAGAATATTTTGGTGAGAGATCAAGTATGGATTGAACTTTCAATAAGAGGCTATAAGGATATTGTCTTGTGTGATGCGATAGACATGTCATGTGGACATTTGATTCTAGGAAGACCATGGCAATATCTAAGAAAAACAATTCATGATGGATATACTAATTCCTATCTAGTTCACAAGAATGGTTTCACATACAAAATGCAACCCTTAGAAATTCATGAAAGGGAAAATATACTGATGTGTTTTGGACAAAGGATTGATATGGAAAGGCAAGGTAAAAATCAGTATGATACTGGTTGGAATGGGATGGATAAGTTGCAAATTTGGGAAGGATAGGACACTTCAAAGAGTAGAGGACCAAGTGAACCAAATTTTGTGTTGATTAGGATAGTGAAGTACCCCATTGGAAAACCAAATAATGGTGATGATATTGGTAGAAGGCAAGGTTACCTTGACTCATACAAGGAGTCACAAGAGCAGGCATTGTCAAGACAACACTGCCACCCACAAAGACAATCAGCCCATTGACGTTTTTCTTCTAATACTTTGTGTGTTAATGCAGGTTTGCAGGGTGTAAGAAAGAAGGCTACATTGGGGGACTTTTGGATCCCTAAGCATCAAATTGATAGCAGGATTGCAGGGAGGACATGCATAAGCACCTCTTGGGACAAGAGTTTCATTGGATGAGGGGAGTATGGTGCAGGGGCACCAAGGAAAATCAATCAAGGTGTGAAGACTATGAAGATCTTAAAGACATATAAAGAGGACCAGAGGAAGGGCATGCACAATCCAAGTCAAGAGATCAATTGGAAAGTCCTAGAACCTATAATGGTTCTCAATTGATGTAATGAATTCAACAAGTTTGGAATGTCCTTAAAGGACTAATATCTATTTGTAAGTGGACCAATAGTGTCCAAGGGAGTCATTTAGAGTTTAAGTTGGTTAGAGAGGTTTAGAATGGAATCATGAATAATTGTGAGGTCTTGGAAGTCATTAGAAGATAGTTTTGTCTTAAATAAAGCCATTTGATAGTTTAAAATTTCAAATATTTAAACATCAACGGTTAAGAATGCATTTAGGTGGAAAACTAGACTTTTATGTATTTAGGCTTAAATAAACCTTATAAACAACCAAATATGGTTGAGTAAATTGTATGAAACCTATATATGTTTGAATAAAGCCATTGTACGACAAGGGGTAGTACAGTACAGACTGTTACAGAGAATCAAAGAATTTTTCAGAAATTTGTAAGGACTTTGTTATGCTTTGAATAACTTGTGGATTGGTGATCATTGGAATTCGATTTATTGATGAATTAGGGGTCTCTCCTTATCATTTTGGAGGCATTCATATGGACTTTGATTTGGTTTGAATTTATTTCCATTCTCTATTACAACACTATCACTGTTTAAAGGTTGTTAATTCATTGTTTTGATTAGAGTTTAGTAAAAATGGGCATCATTCCATGAAGGTAAAGCCTACATTTCACGGAATTACCATATCTAACATGTAAAATATGAATCTAATGATTTTATAAGAAGATAACAGGAGGAGTAAGTGATCACAGTGAATTTGGGGTTTGGAATACAAGCAAAGTGCTTGGTATGCTACAATAGTAGGAGATCGGGCTGAAGGAAAGGGGTATTTTATGTTTTGAAGTGTATTAATATGTTGAATAAAAGGTGAATCCATCACCAATTAATCCTGGAAGTGATTGGAGGTAATAGATTTGAGAAGCCCTAGATTTAAGGGTTTTAAAGTGAGAAATTTGGGGATTTTAATGTTAATGAAGGTATGAATCTAATTCCTTGGGAATTTGGTCATTTTGAGACATGAATAAACATTGTTGATATTTTGGGTTTGTGGGTACAAGGAGTATATAGTTTCTTTGTAATTTGGGGTCTTTTTATGCATTTTTTAGAGCCACTATGTGAGGACAGTCATATATGGTCCAAAGGAATCTATAGTATCCTTTTATTATGTTAAATAAATGGATAAAGGGTATCAGGAAATGTAATTTATTTTTCTATTCCTTTGGGAAATTTCAAATTTAAGTGTAATTTACTCTCGCTGAAGGGCTACAAGGAAGGCTATTAGGCCTAGTGACAGTTTGGAGAAGAATCAAGGGCTAGGAGTGTTGGGTTGGACTTGAAACCTTAAAACCACTTGAATCCACCCTAATAACATCTAAATACACCATATCCATCATCATTCAAGATTGGGAGGAGTCTTGGTCAGTCTAAGATCATTTGAAGCCTTGAAGGGATTGGAAAACCATAGCAATTCTTCAAGTTTGTAACTACCCTTTATTGTTTATTGTTTATCTTTTACAACTTGTTTCCCACATATTTATTATTATGTTATTAATTAATTAATATAAATTAATTTGTATTTGTTAATATTAGTTTATATTATTAATTGTTAATCAATTAATATAAATTAATTAATGTTTTATAAAATTTTTTATATAAGATGTTTAATTAAGGGAATTGATAAATTAAATTATATAAGTACAAATATGAATTAATTTATTAAAAGGGAACCTTGTAAGTCAAGTATGAGTTAAGTTTATTGAAACTAATAACATGATTATTTTATCTAATTGAATTTAATGGGATATCAAATGTGTAATTTACATATGCATACTTTATGTCATGGCTATCTCATCTTGGTTGATGGTTGGAATGGATAGAGTTTTTGCCTAGGTGTATTTTTTCTTTAAGATTTGGATAATTTTTTGGTTTTATATCTTTTTTTCTTTGAGGTCATATTATGGAATGTTCATAACCATTTTGTTATCATGATCGGTTCATATGTTGTCTCGTATACATCTGTGAGTTATGTTATGGATTCTTGTGAGTCTTGATCAATATATTATTTTACCACAAGAGGAGATGACCATTATTGTGTTTATATTCTACTTCGTCACCTTGTTTCTCCTATGTGATTGTTCTATGATATGAGAGATGATTATATTTACTTTAATGAACATTGATTTTTTGGTATAAGACTATGAGAGTTTGGTATTTGATTTATTGAGATGTCTATTATGGGGTGGACAATTTGGATTCTTATATAGGATGAAATTTTCTTTATTATGCTCCAACACTATCCTTTGGTGATTTTCATGACTTTAATGATTTATGTGAAGTCTTCTATGGTTTTAGTTTTTCCTTCTCTTGGTTTCTTTTGGTTGGAGTATTAGGGTAGGTTATCTAGAAGCATAGAAGGGAAGTGGCTTTCTATGAGCGTCGAGGCCCTCGAGTTACTGTCAGGATCACTCATTGTAAGTAGATTAATAAAGTGGTAACTTAATAAATTTATTGAGAGAAGTATTAATAAGATCATTGTGTACCTCACCCATGCCTTGAGCGCTAGTACATGCTAGGATGGTGTGAGAAGATTCTTTCTCATCTAGTAAGATATTTTGTTCTAGCATAGTTGGTAACCTTGTCTGTATGAGAGGTTTACTGATGTCGCTTATGGTCACTTGAGTGTCGGGGTATAGAGAGGCTGCCAGGAGGAGACTCAAGGGTTAGATGTATGTGATTACACTTCTCTATATATGTTCCAGGTTCCTACATGAGCATTTGGTACACCTAATTTGTCTCTTGATCATTTATACTTGATAACCTTATAACCATTTATTACCATTTTATATGTGTACATTTGCATTAGTCTTGCTTGTTTGACTATTCCTTTGAGCTGGGCCTAATGTTATTTCCTCAAAATGGTGGGGTGGATCTTAGGTTCCACGTTGTCATGTGGTAGTGATTCTTTTTACCATTGAGATCCGACGTTATGTTCTTGTGCTTGCATGATCTTTTTTGTTGCTACTATGTTCAATGCTTGGAGATTGTTTATTGGCATCATGAGATGTTATCATGTATTCTATGTATTTACTTGAAACATTTATTCATGAGATGTTATGTATTGTATTATGATTTCATTCATTATTATTATTCCTGTGACATGTGTTGTGGAAGATGTTTTATTTGGCATGTCATGATGTAGCATTGTATCTTATCGATTGTACCTTTACTTATATTAATACGATGATTATATCTTGATTTCATCTGTACAATGTATGTGTTAGTTTCCTTATTTATATGTGTCATTTTCATTATAGATAATTAAAGAATTAGAAATATTTTATTTGGGTTTTAAAATGAATGTAAGATATATCATGTGATTATGTTATGGTCATTCTTAGTAGTTTAGTTAATGTAGTTAAAAGTAAATATGTCTTGGAACCCTTGGGATAGTTAATTGGTCTTATGAACATTAGTATAATGTCTTATCATAAGTTAATAATGTTACTTACACTTATGTTGTACTTGCTTCCGCATTTGTGTTGTTGAATGTTCAGTTGTATTGTTTATATATGTTTAACATTTTAGTAAACAAAAATTGCATCAACATAGTGTAAAGTTAGGTTAATTTATCATGGGTTCCTTGGCGAGGTGTTACATCTGGTATCATAGCCCAAGTTTCTACACTGGGGACTCTGGGAATTTGTACGCCCATTAGGTGTCTTGTAGTAAACTTGAAACAAAAACATTGCCATGCGACTCTCTTATATTTGAGAACCTTTGTATTGCAACTAAACATCATGTCTTCATTTTCTCTTGACTTGTTCGAGATGTTGCTTTTTTGTTGGTTAATATTATAGGAGAAACACCTGTTGAGGCTTGATCCATTGTTAGAACTCATTTTACAACACTAGAATATTTGGTTAGATTAAATTGCTCACGAAGTTGGTGTCTTTTGTGCGAGTGTTTTTTTGTGAGTTAGGAGATAACTTTGTCATGTATCCCATGTGTGGGTTATATGTGAGGATGCTTGGAGATCAAGATTGGGTTGCTTCATTTTACTTAGCATGATATTTGATGATTTTGGTTGTTTAGGGTTTATGTGACCCTCCTTAGTGTTGAGATTCCTAGTTTTAGGGACTCCTTGTGTCACGATCCTTATTCCTTCGAGCATTTTATGTTCACAAGTGACCCTATTTCTTACGTCCCTAGTGGTATGATTTTTAATGTTTGCTTGATGACTAGACTTGTATATCATTAATTGGATCCTATTTTAACGTTGCAAACTATATTGCATGAGTGGTGTATTCAAATGTGAAAGGATAGGGTAAAGTATGATATTAGGAAATAATTCATAGTATTTGTATTTCATTGAAATACATTGTGCATCAATTTAAAATAATATTTCATTTATTTTGAGGTATGCATGTATAAATTAGGATGTGTGCTTCATCATAATAGATCAAATTGGGTCAAGGACCTAAGTCCCCAATTAAATTATGCATTGTAGTCTTAAGAGAACCATTGTAGCTTATAGTCATCTTACGACACTTTGCAAAAACTGATTAGTTTCATTGTATTAGATGCATCTTACGTCCTTGGTGGAATCGTCATGCTCATTCCTTGTTAATTTAAAACCCATGTGTCAAGCTCCTAAAACCTGGTCTTAACCCCTTAGAGTTAATGTGGCAGGTTCATCTTGTTGAGTAGCCCTGATAGCTGTGAGAACCGTAGTAGGTCATGTTTGTGATAGTTGAGTGTGTTGTGAGCCTATGCATGCCCTTATGAGGATATTCTAGTTGTAAATTATTATTGACCATTAATGTTTGTGGAAATGGATTAGGACCTTTGAGTTAGAACCATGTTATACCTTAGGGGTAGCCTTCTATATTTTACCCATGTAACCATAATTCCTTTCTTTTTTTATCAGAAGGAGTGTCCTTCTGTATAACTAATATGCATCCTACCATAATAATGTTTTAGGAATTTTGTAATCATGTTGATCCTTGTCAGGGATAACTTTAAGAAACCCCCTCCTAGGAAAAAGTGTAAAATCCTGGCGAATCCTACATTATTTTAGAGGGAAATTTTTCTCAATGAAGGCAAATTTTTTTCCAAATTAGGAAAATAAAATAAAGTTGAATTAAAAAATTATAATATATGAGGCGAATGCTTTTTTTTAATGGAAAAAAATAAATGTATTGCCAAATTTTATCTACCGTTTGAAAATGTGTTTATTCTAATGGCTAATTTTTCATTAATTATGGGAAAAATAAATATTTTATTGGCGATTTTCAAAGGATGGGACTCGTCATGTGGGCCAATGCCAAATGGAAATTTATTAGAAATGTAACATTGTAATTAATGCAATATCAAGTCCAGCGAATATCGCCTTTATTTGTTGCCAATATAACTGATCACACGTGGACACATAACCTAATTGGTAATATCCATTGTTTTATATTTTTTAATGTATTATTTAAGACCATTTGATGATCTTAGATCAATGGCTGAAATTTAATTTTGGGCCGAATTTCTTGAAGGAAACAAAGTTCTGCAGGAAGTCACCGGAATGATGACACGTATCAAGCCTTAAAAGTGCACTGTAACCATGATCGTTGATTACTTCTAGTTATTTGTTTACCTGGACGGTGGATAGTGCAACTGCAACTTATAAGTCATAACTCAATCAGAAATAAATACCTTGTCAGTGACATTCTTTAACTGCCATCTTTAACTGTGAATAGTATGCATGCATTTATGGGAAAGATTTACATGTAGATATGAAAGATTAAGGACAATGGATTTAAATCTCTCACATGCATAAAGCATTTATGGGAAAGATTTAAATTAAATATTAATGAAAATGGATTAAATTCAATTAAAGAAAGAATAATTAATTGCTAAGTATCTGTGATCACTACTATCAATCAAGGGGTCGAGGCTATTTATAGACAATTTGGCTTCTTTCTTCTTCATTTTTCTTTTGGTAGATTAAGAGTCAGAGCTGCCAGTGGTAGAAATTCTGCCTCTGGTTTTAATGTTTAGATTTTTAGGTCTTTAGGCTTTCGAGAATTAAAGATGAACACACCAATCTGTTTGAGATGCACATCCCCAGATGACCAGAGGTCCTTTTTGGGCAATGTCTTAGAAGAAATCCTCACTTCCGTTTGTAGGGAGGTTGGTGGCGTCGCTTTAATAAATTTTGTTGTGTTGATATTATTGGGTCGAGAGTTCCTTGAGAATGTTGACAGATACCACATCTACACGGACATTACGTCCAAGTTTTTTGCGTCTTTCCTCAACCTCAGAGGACAGAAGGTGGATATGCCGATGTTGCTGAGGAAGGTTTTTAAAGAGAAGTTCCTGGAGGATGATGTCGATGTTGTTATTTTTGCGGAATTAGGGGTGGGGATCCCATGGCCAAGAGATATACCTAAGCTGTTGGAGCCGGGCAGAAATGTGGCCAGACAACCCTTTATGTTGAACCTCAATGATGAGAAACTAACACGACACAGGAAATGGGCACAACTTGGGAGGGATTTTCTCTGGAAATGGTTTTTCCTTGATGAATTTGACAAGCCAGACTACACATGACTTGAAGAATTCTCAGAGATTATCCTCTCTGGAAAATTCTACTCAGACGAAAGGGAAGATGAAGATCCCTAGTTTACCCATTCCCGTTACCCTAGTCTTTTGACAATGGACATGCAAAGTTTCACTTTTTTTCTTTTTCTTTTTTTTTTATACCGATAAGAAGTTCCCTAATAGGTTTCTATTTTTACCGTACAATGTAATTTTATGAAAAAAAAAACAATAGTTTTCCAAGTTTATTTCAATTTTATTTTTATGGGTACAAAAAATGATTCTTAGACTTCTCTATGATTACAATATTTTATTTAGTTGCTTTACCAGTGTATTAGACATTTAAGTATGCTTAAGCGATGGATTAGTACTTCCATTTTTAAATCTGAAGACTGAGATTCTAAATTTTTAAAATGATTAAGTTTCTTTATCAGTCCAAAGACAAAGCACGTGTCTATTTTTAATTTTCCAATGTGTCATATCGATTTTGATAATGTAATTTTGATTATAGTACACATAGAAATAATTGAATTCAATTCAATGTTAAAGTCTGAGTTAAACATTACTCAAAGTATAATTAATTGTTAAATATTTAATTTAATTAGAGATGTAACATTTTTAAAGACAGTGACTTCCAACCATTGGATGAGCATAGATCAATGATGTACAGTGAATTTCAGGCCAAAAGGGAAAAGAGACCCTATTTTTGCAAACCTACTCTAGAAACAAGGCACGCGTCATAAATTAAGCCTCTACTAAGTATAATTAAAATCTAAATTGGAATACATTGTAAAAATAAAAATTTATTAAATGTAATAACTAATAATCTGAAGTTGTAATTTAAAATGATTAAGTGACACATGTCCTAGTGACATCAGATGACGAGCCAAAATTTAATGGGATCCGCGATAGTGACTACCAGCGATCATTGGATGAGCACAGATCAACGATGTGCGGTGTATTTCAGGCAGAAAGGGAAAAGACACCCCATTTTTGCAAACCTATTCCACTATAATGTAAATGAACTCAAAATCACAGAGTCACATAATAAGTATCACTTACCTTTGCCTCAAATTAAATTGTAGCAATGCAGTTGCAACTCGCCAATGCAGTATGCAGTTGGACTCAACAATCTGAAACTTCGCTATCGATCAAATAGAGATATCAGAATGTTTTTATACTAATCCTTATTTTGCAAATTCAGTGGGCGGTATTAGGTATACAAATATTTGGCGAAGCCCGCGTAATTATAACATGTCTTTTGTTATTTTTGAGGTGATTATGGGTCGTCCAATACCTTCTCATGATTAATAAAGTTGGCAAAATTACGTCGGCTAGAGACACCCATCCGCAAAATGTCAGCCAAATTTGGGGCCTCCTATAAATATATATGTATAAAATGATTGGTGAATATAGGTCGTCAATTTGGGGTCACTTAGAAATTATAGGTAAATGTTTTAAATTTACGGAGACCAAAATTTGTATTTCATTGGCGATAATGTGTAAGAAATGGAAAAATTAAATAAACCAATGGGCGATGGGCCCGGGCTTTGAACCCAATATTAATAAATATCAGGCGATAGGGTCAATCCAATATATGAAAAATATTATCCAATTCCAGGGTCGCCGACATGCGACATTCGCCAAATGGCGAATAATCGCCACTAAAGTTTTTGTTGATCCTTGTCAATACTAAGTGTGTAGGTATTCCTATTGAAGGATCATAAGAGAGTCTTTTATTACCTTTACATATATTTGAGCTCAAATGATAGTACCCTAGCATAAGTTATGTTGACCTATGAATGTGGTATGATTTCTCTATCTTGTACATTTTCATGCATAGGGAAATCAAAACATTGCGATTAAGTACTAAATGTTTGCAAGTAGGAAACATAATTGCATATGTTTACATAAAATATGATTGTAACAAAGAACATAAATGATTTATCTATCTATTGTGTTTGGGTACATTCTCTAACACATCTAGTATATTGGATCCCTAGATGTCGTGAAGCGGTTACTCCCTTAAGTGTGGTTGATACCAGTCACCTTGTTATATGAAACATTTTATGACTGATAATTTATTTTTCTTATTGATAATCTGTTCGTATTGTGTGTGGGCTAGCATTGAATTTTGAACTTTCTTGTGCTATGATACTTTGATCATTTAATTTATATGGGTATGTGCACCATGTTGTGGACCAAAAAGGGGGGTATAAGTGCACATTTTTTCTGAAATCGGGTAAACCTGAACTTGGAACAGGTGTTTGAGGGTCATGTACTCAATATAAGAAGATGTGTGAAAAATTAAAATTGTAGTACCCTGAATCTAGTTTCTAAAACACTAATTTTTTTAAAAAACTGATAAGATTAAGAGGGTCAAACCTTGCGCGCACAAAAACATGTTTCTGATTTTTTTGGAAAAACATAACATAGTTGTTTCCATGTGTGGTACAAAAGATATAGTTATATTATGTATTTTTTAAATCCCTTTGGTAGGATGATAGGTAAGAGTGAGATATATAATTTTTGTAATTTTTTGTAATTTTCTGATGAGTATTTTTTGTGTCATTTTTTTAATTGATCGCATCCTAAAAATTTGGTACTTGTTCGTGCGCTGTGCATAACTTGCATCAAAATAATAAAAAATGATTTTTTTTAAAAAGTGTATAGAATCAAGTGTAGAAAAATAATATGTAATTTATTTGTAATTTTATTAAGTATATCAAAATTTATTAAAAAAATAGTAGACATATGTCTGTGAGGACAATCAAGACACTGGTAAAGAAAATTAAAGTTTACTATGCTAATGTTGTCCAAAAATAGAAAAATTTATATGGTTAGAAAGATAAGAAGACGTATGAGATTATGGTGAAGACTATAAAGCTACCTAGTTGACAAATTGCAAACTTGATGAAGATAAAGTTGAGAATTCATCTTACAAGATGAAAAAATGTCTAAAAGAACAAAAATGGAGGGAAAATGAGCCTCCAAGCCTTTGAGTCATTTTCTAAAGCTTTTCCCAAGCCATAACCCAATTGGGTTTCTAAATTTCAAATAACCTGATTGGGTTATGAAAAGAAAAAAGTACATTTTCAACTCCTCCATAACCCAATCGGGTTCTGGAGAATAAAATGCACAATTTTCACTTCTTCAAAACCCGATCAAGTTATGAAGAAGTAAAAATTATTCTCTCTCTCTCTCTCTCTCTCAATCCTCCTTTATTCTTATTTTTTCAGAACCCGATCGAGTTCTGAGTAATTAGAAGCATTGAGTTGTTATGTTCTCATAACCCAATCGAGTTCTGAGTAATTAGGAGCATTGAGCCTGTATGTTCTCATAACCCAATCGGGTTCTGAGTAATTAGGAGCATTGAGCCTTTATGTTCTCATAACCTAATCGGGTACTGAACCCAATCAGGTTCTGTGGAATTAGGAACGTTGCTTCCTTCAACGGTCTTAAAACAATTATTGCAATTTGTTTTGAGGTCCTACAACTAATTTTCTATTGTTTTACGCCAGGAACAAAAATGTTTGCACTTTGTTTGCATGTTTTTTCTTTGCAATGATTGAAAATTATGTTTTTTTATTGGTGTTTTTAATGTTATTTTATCATTGTAAGTTCTCATTTCAAGAAAATGTTTAATTTGTTCTTATATTTTGGATTTGATGTTCACATGTTATTCTATGTTCATGATATTATTCGTAGGGTCCATTCAATACGAACAATGGGAAATAACAAAAGAGGAACAATTGAACAATGAGAGACAGAAAAGGAAAGACAAAGGGAGTGCATGAGGAGAATAGGACAAGGTACATCATCAAATGCAAGCAACGTAAGTGATGAAAATGAAAATGTTAATGTGACAAATGCACCATTTTAATTTGATGTCATTAATGAACAAAATGTACATAATGAAAATGAAAATCATCAGCATACACCAATTGAAATGAATCCAATAAATGCACCTAAATCATCTAATGAAAATGTAGAGCATGCAGCTGTGTTAACACCTCCTAGAATAATTCGTAGAAAACCAAAGTTTCTAATTGACATTGATGAAAATATTTTGAGGCCAATGCATGATAAAAGGTCAGAAATAAATTGTAGAAGAACTGTTAAAAAGATTTGGAATAACTATTTTGAAAAATTAAATCAAAGTGGAAGATGTCAAGTAGTTGTTGAAATGATTAAGAATCTGAAATTTTGAGAGACAATGACAATTCTGGGGTTGAGAACATCTGAAAATAGTACTGAGAGAGCCATTGTGAGAAATCTATTCGATGCATACCAATCTATTGGTTCACAATCACGCAGTAAAGATGCTAATGTTACTCAACGTGTCCTCACATCAACTATAATGGGAAAGGAAATGAAAAAATCTCGTATATTAAGCAAAACAAGCAAGTCATTAAGGATAGGTAGATCAACATTACGGAGAGCCTTACATAGGCAAGACAAAATTGAGGATCCAAACACTAATTCTCTTTGGTCATTCTCGGGTAGACTCCCACACAAGGATAAGGTTATTGTTGATGCATTAAGAACATTAATTGAAAATTTTTTGCATGAAAACACAAGGTTTTCACCCAACCAAAGAGACATTGTTAGGAGGAGAATCGGATCTACAAATCGTATGCCACATCCAAAACACTTTTTGGATATGACACAAACATAATTTTATGAAAGATTCCTCCAAAGATTTCCTCAAATTAAAATTAGTCAAAGATTTTTTGAAATGACAAAACCCTTTTACGCCAAGATTTATCATGTGCGCACCACATGTTGTTCCAGGGTACATATTGAATTTTCCATGCATTATGATATATATCATCATGTTTGTTGTACTTTGCACACTAACACTATTTTATAGGAATGTGGTCTTCAAGCACCTCCTACATCATCAAGAGATTTTATGTCAAGTGTATTATGCAATTGAGATGATGGTTGCATTTATTATAAGATGATGTGTTTGAATGAATCTTGTAGTGCATGTGGTGGTATGAGAAAGTTAAGGATATGTCACCATCTAGAGAGCACAAATGAGATTGGAAATACACCTATTTCTTTTGGAAAATACAAGATAGTAATTTATGGTCTAAAAAATGGAAAAGAACTTAAGAGGTGTGAGTTAGTGAAAAATGATATATGTGTAGCTGATTTTATAAATATTCTTCAAGAGAAACTAATTTATGAGTACATACGTCATTCACATAGAGCTAGGTGGTTGGATGAGCAATTCAAGATATGTAAGGACACTTTTCCCTTTGGTACTATTGTCTCCATTGTTGATTTTACTGACAATTATACACTTAAACCTCATAATGAAGTGCAAGCATTGTATTACCATTCCATACAAGTGACGACTTTGTACATATAGCATTCTTGCATGCACATAATAGCACAGACACATATAGAAAGGTTTTAAAAGAGTATCACTTCTACATTAGTGATGATTGCACACATTCATCAAAGTTTGTGCAAGGTTACTTCAAAGTTTTCTATGAGAATTTAAGGGAAAGAGGTATTGAGTACAACCAACACATAATATGTTTAGACAATTGCACCTCACAATTCAAGAATGCAAGGATGTTCTATTGGTTGAGTAGGATGCACATGAAAAGTGGCGTTCAACATTTTTGGAATTTCACGTAGTCAGGGCATGGAAAAGGCGAGCATGATGGTGTAGGTGCATATGTAAAAAGAGCTCTTGCCAGAGAGGAATTGAAGTATGAAGGTGGTGTAGCATTAATAAATTCACAAACAATTATGCGATGGTGTAACTCTACGATGTAAACATGTAATGAAGGTAAGTATATGGTTAATAGGTTTTTTCAGTTGATAAATGAGTCTAACATTGAAAAGTATCTATATTGTTGTACACTTAAAGGATCAAGTGACATGCACTCATTTAGAAGTTCAAATGCAGCATCACTGAGTATTTATACTAGATTAATGGCATGTTTTTGCTTGTCTTGTATGAATTTTGCATGGGAGGAATTTGAATCAAAAGAGTGGGTTGACGAATGGTCTTATACACCTTTGCAACCGCTTGATACATATCAACTTCCTAGAGCACTACAATTGAGCCAGTTTGAAGCATCAACGGATTTTGATCACATATCTAACCTAGTTGAACCAGGTAATTTCTCAATTTATTCTTCATTTTGAGATGTACTCTGTTGAACCTACTTGAACTCATTTTATTAGGTGGTTAAGTGTTTAGGGTGTTAACTTATCCCTCTATAAATTGCAGGTCATGTATATGCAGTTGTTGCAAATGAGAATAATGAGGAAGGGATTGATTACTTTTTGTGTCGTTGTATTGAGGGAAAAAGGAAATTGACAACTATAGTAATTGATGGAGAGGGTATTGAGTACCCAATAGGATATGTTTTTTGTGAGAAGGACATGGCTTAGAAGGTACGCTATCAAAATATAATGTGTTCTTTTTTGACGACTTTGAGACCTCTTTATGTTTGAAGTCTTATCATTCTATTACACTTTATATGTTGAATTTTGTAATCATTTATGCTTCTATGAAATGCAGGTACCCTATCAAAAAATCCAAGAAGTGGTTGTTTGAGGACTATGAGACACATAGACATATTTTGCGTTACTCGAACCTTGTTGCAACAAATATTGAATTGATAAAGTATACTTGCAGACCTCGTAAGAAGAATTTATGGACACTTCGTGAATATAAACACGAGGCAATACATGACACAATAAGGGTTAGAGCCGATCCAGAAGGTTCGCTCAATTAGTTTTGGGCCATCATGAAGAATCATTCTACAAATGGTAGAATTATTTTGACAATTTTGTATATAAATTTTGTGAAACAATCTAACTTCGCTTTTTTGTAAATATAAATGACTATGAAGT
>MU225499.1:406676-417120 GCA_018584345.1 Thuja plicata | reverse complement strand
GGGCTTCGTCGTGGGTGAGAGGGACTCCTAGAAAAATAGAGAGGTAGAGGAAGGACGGGAAGTGGTGAAGGGTCCTATAACAGGAAAAATAAATAATACAAAATACATGTTATAAAAAATAAATATTAAAAAATAAAAAATGTAGGGACTAAAAAGAAGATGCATACCACAACATGAGTTGGAAATCCTATGCTGGAGGGAGCCAAAACCATTGATGAATCAGTTTGGAACTTTTCTTGTATGGTAAAATAGAAAATATGTTATAGGACTGAGAAATACTAGATAATGCAAAAAATGTATACACTAGATAATAAAAATTTGCATACTGAAGCCTCAGCTGGATCTCTTATGCTTGGGTTGAATGATAAATGAAATGGGCTCCATCGTGGGTGAGAGGGACTCCTAGAAAAATGGCAAGGTAGAGGAAGGACGGGAAGTGGTGAAGGGTCCTATAACAAAAAAAATAATACAAAATACATGTTATAAACAAGAAATAGTAAAAAATAAAACATGCATGGACTAAAAAGAAAATGCATACCTTAGCTGGATCTCCTATGCTAGGAAAGGGATCCCTATGAAGTGGAGAAGGGTTTTCCTCATCTGAGGCAAGTATGACTGATTCTTGTATGAAAAGTTGTAATAGAGGAAAATGATTTCTAAAATATTTTGAACAAACAAGAATGCAATTGAAAGTAAATATGAAAACATGTTACCTCCTCCCTCTCCTGAACATCAGCAGTGTCTAGGGCATTCATTAGTTCAGTGAAACCCAATTCATTCTACATGTATACAATAAACAAGTCAAGTGCATTCATCAATATAGACTACATTGAAATGTTCATAATACATTTCAACAAATATACTTAAATTGGACTTAATTACCTTTTTTGTTTTAATGTCCGCGATGATTTCTTCCTCTTTCCTAATGACCTTGAGCTTGGTGGGGTAGGCTAACAAAAACAAAATTAACATAAGATAAATAATATGATACCACATGGGTTCAATTAAAACAATAAAC
This sequence comes from Thuja plicata, assembly GCA_018584345.1. Lineage (NCBI taxonomy): Eukaryota > Viridiplantae > Streptophyta > Pinopsida > Cupressales > Cupressaceae > Thuja > Thuja plicata. The sequence goes on along the minus strand of MU225499.1, from coordinate 416,102 downwards.
AAGAGGTGTGCAAAATATGATACCACATAGCTCTGTAAGCCAAAGTCAATGGTAGAAAGGGTGACATCCTCAATCTCATAAATCTGAGCCCCTGACAAGCTCTATAAAATACCAAATATATATAAGCAATAGTTTACAATGAAGATTATGATTCTCTTGAATTCCACAAATGATTATGCTCCACAACTCTATTATAGCACAAGTTTATAAACAAATTTTTTGAACCATTATTACAATATAAAAAATTCTCTTCTTTCACACACAAGACTATTCTTTAACAAATTTGTAGTCACAGTTAGAGAAGAATGGTCTGGATTGTATTCATGGGGGTCAAAGGTTAGGACCACTTTTGCAATAGGTAATAGGACTGTTGTACCCTGGCAGTGAGTATGTTTTAGTGTGTTTACCCTTAGCATGGAGGGATTTAGAGTGCTTTTAGGTTGAGAGTATGATGCACGAGCACCTCCTAGCACATGGAGTCTCATGAAGATTGCAAAACATTGATGTTCTTAGTGCCCTCTTCGACCAAAGGAACCCAAGACATCTTGTATTTCAAGGCTTTAGAATTATTCTATCATTGAGATCCAATTGTGAGACCTAGTTCTAATTTTGGGCACTTATAAGCCACTTGGTACACTATGGTCATGGTATATGTACTATGGTCATGGGCTTCAACTCTGCATAAAACTGACTTGGCCAGATTCCCCTATGTCTTATCTTTCGAATTTAGTTGGTTTGGTGAAGAGATCTTACCTATAACTCTAGTTATCATGATTTTTGTCTCTGCAACTCTGGTCTTTTTTCATTTCTAAGAGTTTCACATTGTTTTTCAATTTTGAAGCATTTCCACCATGGGAATTGGATAATATCTGGTGGAAAGCTTCTTTGTAATATGCTTTAAAAGATTCTGCAATTTGTTTTTGTGTTGATGCAGGGCGATAGCCATATGATCGAGCCCTAGGTGTATATCTCAATGTATGCACCAAATCTGAATATACACAGTAGTGTATAACTTCTAGAGAACCGAGCACCAAGGGCCCTAATTGTAGATTTGATGTTTTTTTGTGAATACCTAAGTGTTCCAATTAGTTTTAGAAGGAAACACTTCCATTTTCTATCACTTGTATTAGAGTAGGTGGTATGGGCAGTGATGAAAATATTTGGGGTGCTTATGAACCTAGGGTGTAGATGGGTTCTTGTCAATGGTGAAGATATAGACTAGTATATGGGGGTTGTCCTAGTATGACAGTGAAATGCCAGAGAGTAAAGTTTACTGAACTAGCAAGTGAATGTGCTTTGAGCGATATGATAAGAACCTTGTGATAAGTTGAGGGGTTCTTGGGGTGTCTTAGAAGTTATATGTTGGGATTCTTCAGAAGGCCATGGAGGTGTATTGAAGGATTAAGGATATTCACAATAAGAGATTGTATTCATGATTTTTAACAAGAAATAAGAGTAAAAGAACGATGGTTGGATGTTCTGAATGATGTTCAAGGTTGATTCAGAAGCCAATAAGTGATTGGTTGGGGTATGAGTCTATGTATGAGTTCAACATTGGTTGAATTGACTCCAAGGATGGAGGGAGGGAGTTCAAACCAATTTGAGTCATGATGGCTGGACAAGGAAGTGAATTCCTTGAGTTGAATTACATTAGAAAAATTTCTTTGACCATAAAGAAATAGAAAACAAATATACACTAAGTTACCATCATACATATTATTAAGATATGATATTTTGAAAACAACGTACTATTATATTTTATGAATATTTATAAAATATTACCTCAGGTGTTTGAGCTACACGTCTATGTCTACTAGAACGAGCACTCCTTGGTGTGCTTGTACCACCAGCTGCACCTTGCAATGCATATTATTCATGTATCAATTTAGATTCTTCTATGTACATAAAAATTTATTTACTTTTAATAGATTTAGGTAATTAATTAAAATAACATGTCAAAACACAAATTTAAAAAAACCTATGTCGGCTTTGTACCATATACCATTGACAATAGATCATCTGTGAGGGTCATATCCTCAGTAGTGGATGCCTGACATCTTCTCCCGCAATGTACACATGAATGGGATGTCAAACCATCTGCACTCGCCTAGATCTCTACCCCATCACATATACCATTACAACTGATGCAAATATGCTCAATGGGCCGGGCTGACCCTATAAGTGTATCTGATGATAATGGAGCTCGCATGGGATGAGATGATCCTAATGGTGCATCTGATGATGATGGAACTGGTGCAGGATGGGATGATCCTAATGGCACATCTAATGAAGATGGAGGTGACACAGGTACTGATCCATCCTCTCCAACTAACTAAGTTCCATGCTGGATAATGGCATCAATCAATGATGCAACTGCATGAAGAGTCTATATATCCATATATTCCTTCACCACTATTGGGACCACAACATGAATGAGGGGTTTTACTGTAGTATGCCTCCTCTCTTGTGGTCAGGTAATCCTATGTGCCCCAATTCTATCCTGTACAGAGCCTCTCCCTCTACCTTGGAACTCACAAAAGTCAAAGTAATTTGGCTTCTCACCAATGATAAACTCACAGTATAGCTTCCTCAAAAAATATAAAGGCACCTCATTATTATGACAAGATGGTTGGTCAAATACCATGTACTACCTATCCCAAAAAGCTGATTTCATCCCCCTATGAGCACACCAATGTATAGAAAATTGTTTTGTATTAACTTCTAGGGAATTGCTAGTATTAGGATCGGTAAAAAGGGCACATATGTCACATTTTTCTATTCCTTTTCTTTTCACATCCTCATATGATAAATCATTAGCATAATACGTATGACACCTATCCCTCCATGAACCCCATTTTGTCACCTCTTGAGACACCTCATTTGCACTATTGGACATTTTTCTAATGTAGTGGCGAGGGTAGAGTGATGTTGAAGACTAGAAGCCTTCAACCTATTTACTAATATATTAATTTGTTGACTATTATGGTTACAGTGTTGCACGAGGTCCTCTTGTGTTGCATTTACATGATCTAATGACACATGTGGAGGGTTTACGGGTGGCGATGGTGGTGGATGAGGAGAATTTTGAGGAGGGTTTACGGGAGGCAATGGTGGTGGATGAGGAGGGTTTATGGGGGGTGATATTTCATTTCTTTTTGCTCTTCTTGGGTTGTTTGAGGAATCTGATATAAAATTAATAAAACAAAACAAAAAATCAATATCATAACCTAATTTGATAAAAAATGAAAAAAAAACACAACAAAAGAATAAAAACAATAATACATACCTTTCTTATGGGGTGTCATTGCTTCAAAATGTGCAAATTGTTGAAGAATCTTGTTTTCTTCGAAGCTCGATCGGGTTCTTTTGTGTTTTTTCCCTCCTCCAATTTGTTGCTCTGTGGTTTAGGCGTTCAAAATGGCCTAAGCCGCGTTATTAAAATATAATATGTCTAATAGAAACATCTTAGAACCCAATCACGTTATTAGAAAATATAATATGTCTAATAAGCCGATTGGGTTCTGAGAAAGGTAAAGTTTTTTAATAATATTGTCTAGGCTTGGTTACCAAGCCTAGAACAATTTCAAAATTTCAATAACCCGATCGGGTTATATGAAATTTGATTTTTTTAAAACCACGTGTCCACTTTTTTGGTACACAACTTGGTGCACACATCCATATCATGTTAGTTAGATGGTGATAATTATTTACATATGATGATGTTATGTATATTATGGTTGTTATTGACCCCATACTTGTGTCTATGGTTGGCGTTTATGTTTTATATTTCTATTTGATGTGTCTGATATGGTTGAGGGACTGAGTCATCGTCACTTCCTTGTGATATCTACGTGATGTATCGATACCTACCATTTCTTGTTATATATATACATGTATGTACATGCTCATCTTTTTTATGTAGTTTTGCAGGTAACAAACATCGACTTCCCTAAATTATCAGGATGAGCATGCCCTATCGTATTATCTCAATGATAAGATGGAGGAGATAGAAAACATGTCTAAATCCTAACCTAAGCCATAATTTGTCCTGAAATTTGTGAACAAGAACCTGATTGCCTAACTTACTCGAATTGTCAAGGTGACGTGAATTCCAGAACCCTTGTTTGAGCATGGTTATGTTTGTTTCATCTTTTCTACATTTTTATTTGATTGGTTTTCAATATGCATACATGTTGGTCAATGTGGTATTTTTTAGTGATGTTAGGAAAAGATTTCTTAAAGGTTAGTTATAAAGATAATAATTAAAGCTTCTAGAATATTGAAAAATTAAATATATAAATATTTAATTAATATTAATTAAATACCTATATTTATTAAAAAGACTTAATTAAAAAGTCTAAATATAAAGATTCAATATTTAATTAAATATTAAATCTAAATTAAAAATTGAATGCATAATTAATATAAATAATTTTTAAATATTAGGTGACATATTAATAATATGTTATAAATATTAATTCTAATTAAAATATTGATATGCATTTAATTGCACTTTAAATCAATAAATTGAGATTTAAATTCTAATTAAAAGGTCGAGTGAGTGGATAATTATTTATTTAATTAAAAACACAAGAAAACAAACAAAAAAAGAAAGAAAGAAACAAATGTTATTTATTTATTTACTATTAAAAGAAGGAAAAAAAAAGGAAATTATGAATTTCTTTCTTTGAAAAAATAAATAAGTAAATAAATTTTTCTGCAAATACTCAACTTCAGATCAGGTAACTTTTTCTTACTATACTTATTACTCCCCCTGAGTAGTAGCTTCCATACATCAATCCACCTTTAATGATATCTTTATAAATCTCTTCTTGACTTATGCATCCTTCTGCATCATAGTTTTTTTGGGGAAGAGAAAGTCCTCTTGACTTTCCTTTGGATCTTACTGAAATAGATCCCATATCTTTTGTAGCCTTGTTCTTCTTTCTTCTTTTCCTCTTCTCATGTTTATGTTCCTTGTCTCCTTTTCCCTTTTCTTTTTCTATCCCTTTGACATGATTGTCTACCTTGTCTTCTATTTTTCTTCTAATTTGACCATTTCTTCTCATTCTCATGTTTGTTACTTTGGTATCATCTATGTCCACTTCCTTGCTTCTACAAATTTCAGTACTAAGTTTAGATATGTTGCATTTGATTTGTAGAACAATTCTATGTATGTTCCTACCTTTCTTCTTAACAGTGCATTGTCTTGCAATGTGACCATACTTCTTGCATGGAAAACATCTATCATTTTCCCTTTTAAGAGTGTCATCCCTCTTTATCATACTACTACATATGCTTGGATCATGATCATCTTGTTGGAGCTTTAAATTTTTGCAAAATTTAGAGTTCCATACAATGAACAACCCCCTAAATTTGACCTCCTAAAACCCATGCCAAATAAATGATTTGTCCATTAAATCTTATTTTCAACTCATAAAAAAGTATATGCATCCATTTTAACCTCCCACAACCAAATCCAGTGCATCTATCAAGTGGCCAAATTCTGAGGTGTGCACATGTTTCACAATCCACATACATTATCCTCACAAATAGCCACTTTGAGACTAAAATATTTTATTTCCTATGGTCTCTCTTGCGAATCCAATTATTCCCAGAAATTTTCCACATCATAGTGCAAGCCTATGCCAAATTTAAGGATCACATGACTTTGTTTGATATTTTTTCAAAGCTCAATCCATTTGCAATTTCTATAAGTCTATTGGTTATATATTGAAAATCTATCACGATGCCCTTTTTAAGAATTCAACATTTCACATCCATATGATCCTCACTCCAAATCATTATTATAGAATCATTTTGAAAGATCTAAGTGAAGTTTAATCGGGATGTCATTTTTGACATTTCACTCCGAGTATATATTTCATATTTATTTGGGAATGAGATATATACATTGCAAAAAATAATTAAAGAAGCCCAAATGACAAAATTGAAAACCCTAATTTTAAGTGGACCCTTGCGAGAAATTTAAATTCTATAATAAATTATTATTTTGCACATTTGAACTGGGGTGGACTAATGAAGAGGATGTGAATTGAGGTGCGCCCAATTCAAAGAAGGAAATATTCATCGACATGACGTGGCTCATCGGAAAATTAAAATTCTTTCCTACTATTAATGTCACCTCGATGAAACAATTTTTCCCTAATTAGTAGCATAAAAGGAAAATAGAGTTGGTGAAATATTTCCTTTGATTTCTTCAATGGTAAAGCTTTAAGAAACTTTTAGATAAATGCAAGTAACAAACAACCATTGTCAGCATCCAAATTGCTTGGACTGAAATGAGAGCCATGGGACTGGAACTATATATTCATCAGAATGCAAAATAATTTCAATATTTGCTAAAAAAAAATATACAATTTCATGGAAGGCCATAACTCCAGCGATGTCCGCAAAATAATTTGTTATAAAAATAATGAAGTTCAGCTGGCAAGGAAGACCAAAAATGATCCATGATATCTATAAGGGCATGAAATAAATACAACAAATGAAGATGGTGCATCAAGATCTGAAAATGCATTTTGCCCCATTGGCAAACACTTGACAGTCAAAATTTATGATTTTTTTAGGGATAATGACAAATCTTTCAATGAGAAGAACAGTGGCAGCTATATACATTATTGGAATGGGAATGAACAATGATCAAAGCATGATTGAGAAGATACTATAATTAAAATGATTGCAAATACAAACGGTGGAATTGGTAGGAAGTTCTCAAAATTTGATTTAATGATGCATACAAACAGCAGATAATTGAATTCCCGTGCAAATGGTTTTGGTCAATTGTAAGCAATAAATTTTTGTTTCTATGTTTGAATTATTTCCAGCAAGATAGCCCATGACCTGGGGGTATTTTTGAGAAGATTTCAAGAATTTCTGAGTGCCATATAATGATTAAAATAACCCAAATTTTTAATTTCGACCTACAATTAATTCTAAAATAAATTTGAAAAGATTGAGAATGCAGCAACTCCACTTGCAGTTGGAGATACTCGAATATATTCATATGATGGAAAATTATACAATCTTTGAATAAAATTATTGATGATTTTGTTCAAAATAAATATGTTGATAAAGACTTTTGAAATTAGCAAATATTAGAAGTTTCTCATCCTGCGATATAATTAGAGGGCCAATATTTTCAAGAGAGGTATCTCACATGGAAACTTTATGAAGAAATTTATTACGAATAAAATACATATGGACATTTATGGAAGCATGCCTTCAAGTAATTCATTATGCTTTAATGAAATAACTAGAATGAAATGATTTCATGTGAAGGTGTAATATATTAATGAGGGTAAGATTGTCTTATGAAGATATGATGTGGAAAATAAAACATTTTAGATAAGTAAAAATTCAAGAGAACATTAGGGATAGAAAATGATGGTTTCTTGTACCATTGAAACAACCTTATTAAAAAAGTGAAAGTATTTTTACACAGAAGTTATTTTGATACTAGGGGGATACTACGAATTTATTATTTCATTATGAATAAAATATTATTCATGAAGGTTTCATTATAATACTTATTTTAATTAAAAGAATGTTCTTGTAACACAAAGATGTAACGCTAAAGTTGTGACAGCCTGAAGCGCTCCCTTAAATGCTATAAAAGGGAAATCAGGACCGAGAAAAACTCAGTAGTATTAAGAGAAAGACTTTTATATGTACAAAACATCTTTTTAGCATTAATATATGATCAATACTTTACTTTTCCAAAAGATTTGTGGATGAATTTCTTAACGTGATTAGTTCCTTTGTGACTCCTATTTCAAGAAATTAGGAGCTATCTTAGAGTCTTTGTGAGAGATATTACATATATGCATTGCAATTTGATCATCAAAATTTGTATGCAAAGTGTTGTCCATACTTATGTTATCTTATTGGTCTTTTAAAGAAAATGTTAAACTCAATAGGACTAATTGTGATTTCATATAGTAGTTGAAGGCATTAAAGGTAAGATCAGTTGACAGGATCATCCAATAGGTGGTCTTAAAAATTGTCTCTTGGAGGTTATACATGATAGGTCAAGAAGAGGAATGAATCTGCAACCCAACAGGAAGAAGGCATTGGTCAATTATTTTAAATAATAAAAACTAAAATCATCAAGATAAAAATTGTTAGTAGGATTAAGTTAGAAGCAAAGAAGAAGTGATCAATCAAGTTATAGAAGTAACAATAGAAGTAGCGGAAAAAGAAATTAGGAAATCAACATGATATTAGTGATCAATAGTTGCAAAGAAACACACAAGTGAATATATACTAAGACTTGATGACCTATTGTTAGATCACATAGAAAATAGAAGAAAACATTGATTTGCTATAAAAAGCATAAGCGGGTATGTGCAATATCATGGTATACCAAGCTATGGCCTTAAGTGGCAATGAAAAATTAAAAAAATCAGGGTTAGTCAACTTGACGTAAAAATTTGAACATCTTATCAACCTTATGTGGAAAAGTTGGAAGAACTGAATCTGTAGAAAATTGAATGTAGTTTCTAAACTACTAGCCCTTCTCTCAAAAAAAATTAATCTAATTGTTCAATATTTTAGATTTCAATGCAGTAGTACAAAAATTTCAGGAAAAAGATAAAAAGTATGTGTATGGCTGACTACCTTAATCACAATCAAATGATGATATATTTTCACAAGATTCTAAATATAAGTAGTAGACTCATGCCCGTATGTGACGCATATTTTTTTGTAATTTTTTACTAAATAAATAATTAATTATGAATTTTCTACTACAACTTATTCAAAATAAATAACTCAACTACAAAATAAGTAATAATTACTTACTGAACTCGAATTCTGACAGCAATTATATTGATGGAAAGCTGATAACGTCTTTAAGAAACCCTTTGTGTGTGAGAAATTACACCTTCATGAAATTAGGATTCTAAACTACAATTATATGGAAAGAAATAACAAATTTAGCCTAAGAATTGCAATTAAATCTATGACATCTCATAGTTCTCTATCTAATCTTTGTTGAAAGAGTTCTCAGCCTTAATCTCTCTCAAGGACAATCCTAGAATGAGAAATTTAAAGATAAAATGGCTAAATCTAGCTCAATTCTCTCAAATGATATGAAATTCTATCTCAAATGCTCATGATATGTTCCTCGAATCAACAATTTTCTTCTACAAATGATCAAAATGCTATGCAAATTCTCACTATGCTCTCAATTGCTCACAAATTGCCTATAATAAGGATGCTATGCATTTGAATTTTCTAGGATATGAAATACATACAAAATAGCTTGTATTTATAGCAAATTCCCAAGGGTAGGGGGTAGAGTGAATTGACCATGGGTTAATGCTTGGTTGAGTTTGATCCCTCAAATGGTTTCAAATGGGGGACCATTTAAATGGTTGTCCTCAAAGGGTGGGACAAGAAGAC
>MU225499.1:360224-390520 GCA_018584345.1 Thuja plicata | reverse complement strand
GGTGCAGAAGTTGCTCTCCATCGTCTGGGTATACCACTCAATTACATTGTCTCCAAAAAAATGTGACCATGATGCCTACAATTATGTTTCTTAGAGAATGTTAAACTATTCTCGAAACAAAGAGAAGTTGGCAACAACCAACAGAATGAGTGTGGACACCTGAAGATAAATATCAAATAGGGGAAAATCACCTGAAACAACAGAGGCAATAGTTGTAGATACAGATGAGGATATCACAGAAATCCCTAATTTAGTATTTCATAGAACAAACGATAGACTGTGAATTAGGGATTTCTGCGATATCATCATCTAAATCTACATCTATTTTATTTACATTGGAATGCAACCTGCCGATATTGATACTACACCGGCCGAGCACAATGGAGGCATCGATCGATTCTAATGTGAATTGTAGTACTCAAGGTATACATTTTCTATTCAAATTTTGATTAATGTTGTGTGGTTATAAATTCAAAAGGTGACTACTAATCCCAACAACAAGAGTCTCATACATATTATATATATATATTTATACATATTTTATACGATAATATATATATAAAAATTTTAAAAATGGCACAAGCTATCAAAATTTTGACACAAGGCACTTAGCATATCGACGTCGATGCTATACAATTGACGACATGATCAACCATTATTCGTCACTTTTTTGACATATGACACTAAGCATATCAACGTTGATGCTATACAATTGACAACATAATCAACCATTGTGCGTCGCAATTTTTCCACATGACACTAAGCTTTTCGACGCAGATGCTATAGTCTCAATGCCTTCATCGAGCAATGTTCGTCGACATTTAGACTGATGTTGGTTGCCTTGGTGGAAAGCAGGGTCCAGGCTGGACCAAAAATGTCAATGCATCCTCCGTCGATAAATCCACCCTATTAGTGTCAAAATATCGATGACGGTTTAGTGTGACGTAAAATTGACACAAAAAATACCGACGGCAGTAGTCATTGTTTTATAGACAAATTGCTGTCTAAATTGTGATAAATCATCATCGAAAATAGGGCTAAAATTTACTAGTGTGGTGAAGGTTTTATGCCATAGATTGGATAAGAGGGATGGAAAGATGGAAAGTATGTGTTGGATAATGAATGTGAGGATAAGAATAAGTTATGTTGTGGATGGAAATATTGGCAAGATCAACTTTGAAACACACTTTGAAGGGTGGTGGAATGATGTAGGAACAATGGATGAAGGAGGTGAGGGTGTATTTAAGATAGTGGATTTTGGGATGTAGGAACCCAAAGTAGACTTGGAAAGTGGAAAATGTTTGGAAGGAGATGGAATGGAAGCCTTTGGAAGCTTGAATGTCAAGTTTGATTTTTATTTTGTGTGAAAGTCTTTCAAAAGTGACTTGGGAATCTGCATAGTCTTTGATTTTTCTTTCTTTTGTGATGCTTTTGAATGCATTTCTTCAATGAGGGATTTAGGAACCCAAATTTTCTTTGATTTTTCTTTTTTTTTGGTGGACCCTTGCAGTCACTTGGATATTTCCTTTTTCTTTTCATTCACATGTCAATTAGATGGGACATGGTGATTTTTATACACATGTGGATTCTTGGATTTTTGATTTTTATGTTGCACATCCAAATTTCTTCCAAAAGACTTAGGAATTTTGGGTGAATAGGAATAATATGGAGGGTTAATATGGATGGGTGTTTGAAAATTCTTCAAGTATGTATTCCTTTTTTGATCTTGATACATGGTAGGGTAAGTGAATGGAGAGCTAAGGATAGTAGGAATTATTGATGGAGGAATATACGGACCTAATATGGATGGAAGGGATGAAGAATTTATCTTTGGGACATAGGAACCCAAAATGGATTTGGAGGATGGTGAAGGCATATGGTTTCATTTTAATGGAGGGAGATAAGGTGTGAAAGGGTTATCAATATCTTTGGAGTGAGTTATATTTACAAGGCTCTCATCTTTAAGATATATCTTTTTACCAATAGGCTCATGAGTAGCTTTCATAGGAGAAACTTTGATAGGATCAAATGAATCTTGAAGGGATTTATTATCATGCAAGGAATTTGGAGGAATGATGGTTTCTAGAGGTGAATGTGAAGGAGTATGAAAAGGAGTTGATGGGATACTTCGATCTTGACAAGGATCTTCGGCTAGTGTAGAGAGGGTGCTTTGCTCTTGATTTTCAATATGTTCATTGGAAATGATGGAAGGGATATCTTGATCTTGCTTGGGAATTAAACTAGGTATAGAGCTTGGAAGGACACTTTGTTCATGAAATGGAAGGATATCATCTTGAAAAACATGAAAGGGTGCAAGGGGATCATCACAAGCTTCTATGGATATGGGACCTTCATCAAATATGGGAAGGGATTGTATAACATCTTGATCTTGATCTTTACTGATACTTGTTTCTTTTCTCTTTGGAGCCACTTCTAAGGACAAGGTAGATGCTTGGATATGTGTGGGGAATGTTTGGAAGATTGATGGAGAATCCTTTTGAATAGGCATTGAGGAACATGAAGCTTTGGGGTCCAAGATCTTTGAAGCATGGAAATGATATGCAGCAAGATGTAAGTTAGATTGGGTTTCTTTTAGAGGTAGCCCTTGAGGGTAGACATAGTCAACGTGGAAAGTATCATCATTAGGTTCACTCTTTGATGGAGGAATTTTGGATATTTGTAAAGATTTGTGAGATGGACAAAGGATGAAAGGAGTAAAGGCTATGGGAGAAACCTTGCTAGATAGGGTTTTGTGCATTAGATCTTTCTTGAGGGTGGTACCTTGCTCTTCATTCTTTTTTATTATCTTGATCACAAATAGGGTGGTCATGACATTTTTGTTGATCCAAGATAGGTTTGTTGCTCTCAAATTCCTCTTTGTTTGGAGAAGATGAAGATACAGATGGCCCATGATCATAAAGAAAAGGACAAATTGATCTTAATGATGGCTTGTTAGATGATGTATCCTTTTATTTTTTCTCATCCTTCTTTAAGGTTGATATGTAATCATTATGAGGAAGGGTAGCTCCTAATTGAGCAAAATATGCTTCTTTATCCCTCTTCAAAATTATGTGCATTGTTTCCATAAACCTAGGATCTTGGGATGCCTCCAATATTTCATCTTCAGTTACTTCATCATATGGAGTCCCATGGAGATTTTGATCTTGATTTTCATAATTATTCTCCTCCATAGGATTGATTCATTTCTCAAATAGATTCATCATTATAAATGTTTGAAGGAATATGATCTATTTGTTGCACTGGATAGAAATAACTCCCAAAAGGGTATCCAAATATGATTTCAAAATCTTTCCAAACCCTTGGGAAATGCCCCTTGTTTTCCCTTCTTTATCTCTGGGTGGCACTTGCCCGTGTGTAGGCGGCCTTTAAATGTTGGCACGCGGTTACTGGAATTCCTCTACGCAGCACTCTATAGTTCGCAGGCGGCACATAATTGTTTGTAGGTGGTACAAAATTGTTTGTAGGCGGCTCTTTGCTGATCAAAGTTGAAATTTTTAATTTTTTGGATTTTAAAAGTGTAATGGTTTTGATCAAACTTGTTAAAGAAGATTCTTGTGTGAAAATGAAGTACAAACTCAACACACACATAAAATTTGCACCATATCCCTAAAACAACACTAAAAGTGTATGTTCTTAGATGTTTTTACAAGTATAACACAAGAAATTCTTCCAAGCAATCTACCTAGAGTCAGATTTGGCTTTTAACAATGGCTCTAGAAGGTAGGCTTACTATTTTAACTGGTTTTAATCACACCTCCATTCTAAATCTTTTCAATTTCCTTTACCCCCTTGCGGTCTTCCCACACACACGAAAGTATGATTTTGTGCAATCTCGAAGGACTACTTGAGGAAGTGAGGATGACTTGCACAAGACTTAGTCACTTTTTGATTAAGGTAAAGTGCATTTTTTATAGTGGGTTGGATGATATCATGGAAAAAGTGATTGTCTCCCACTTTGGGTCGTTCCCTCTCACTGTCCTTGTAAGGCAAATCTCGGGAGGCAGGCCCTTTAAAGCTCTATTTTAATCTAGCATACATGGAAAACAAGAAATCAAACTTGGTTCAACAAGTTTGGGAATTTGATTCACTTATAAAGTGAAGAGAATATCCCTATTGTTGTTCCTTGTTCAAAACACCTCAAACACACTTGTTCTTTTTCAACCCCTTGACAAGGGGGTTCTTAAAATTGAAGTGTTTGGTTAATTCCTTATCCCTTTCTTTCTACCAAATTGAATTCACACGTTTGGCTTTTTTATTCAATTTGAAAAGTGAAGAGCATATGCCTAATGCTTGTTTAATTTGGACAATAATAGGGGTTTTCCTAGTTAAACTAGGTTTAAATGAAAGCCACAATTTAAGCAATGCAAGCTTGATTAGAAAAATACCTTATTTTCAAAGCTAGCAAAGGCTACGCGCATTTTTGATATATTTTGCTTTTTTTCAACTCACCTAGTGGTGATCGTTCCCACTCCGGCTCCTCCAACAATTTAGTCAACACAACAAAGACAAAGTGAAGAAAAACTTGCAAATCCAATTGACAATCTCTCCTAAGTTCTTTTGATCAAATTTTGCAAAATCAAGCTTAAAGAACTAGAAATGAAAATCAATCAAAGAGTAGGGAATTTCTTTTTGTATGCAAAGAAAACTTTGATATAATGATCATACAAATTATCTTCCTCTTTTAAACTTTCCAAAATATTTGATGCATGAATTTCTTTAGAAAGCTTATTTTGTGCTCTTACCTCTTTGCTAGGCCTTCTAACTCTTTTCTTTGGTTTCTGTACTTTTGGATGATTTTTCATTTGTAGGAATTGAAAATATAGAGAGTTAGAAAGATACACAAATCAATTAGAACTTGATAAAATGTAATAAGTTCTACGCGACATTTAGCAGCTAATACACGGCTTTTAACTGTTAGAAAGTGGAACTTAAAACTTTGAAAGTGGAAATTAAAAGTTAAAAATCAGCTCTGGAAAATCCATAGGCGGCTAAATAAAAACCACAGGCGGCACAAGATGTGAAAATTGTGGTCACAGAATGATAATACGCGGCTCTGGAAAGTTCACAGGCAGTCTTTTGCTGCTAGCAGGCGGGCCTTTACAGAAGCAGGTGGCACACTTTATCTCATACATGGCCTAAGAATGAAAGACAGAAATAGAAGAAAAATCTCTAGGCGGCTCTTAAATCTTTGTACGTGGCTCTTAAAGCATTGTATGCAGCTCTTAAATCTTTGTGCGCAGCTCTTAAATCTTTGTACGCGGCTCTTAAATATTTGTACGTGACTTTTCACCTATTTTCTGCAAAAATGTCAAGAAAGTGAAGCAAAACACACAAAAATATGATAAAATGATGGAAATTGAGGCTTAAAGCCCTATGGTGGGCACCATTTATGCGTGAGAAATTACACCTTCATGAAATTAGGATTCTAAACTACAATTCTATGGAAATAAATAACAAATTTAGCCTAATAATTGCAATTAAATCCATGACATCTCATGGTTCTCTATCTAAGCTTTGTTGAAAGAGCTCTTAGCCTTAATCTCTCTCAAGGACAATCCTAGAATGAGAAATTTAAAGATAAAATGCCTAAATCTAGCTCAATTCTCTCAAATGATGTGAAATTCTAACTCAAATGCTCATGATATGTTCCTCAAATCAACAATTTTCTATTGCAAATGATCAAAATGCTATGCAAATGCTCACTATGCTCTCAATTTCTCACAAATTGCCTATAATAAGGATGCTATGCATTCGAATTTTCTAGGATATGAAATGCATACAAAATGGCTTGTATTTATAGAAAATTCCCAAGGGTAGGGGGTAGAGTGAATTGACCATGGGTTAATGCTTGGTTGATTTTGATCCCTCAAATGGTTTCAAATGGGGGGACCATTTAAATGGTTGTCCTCAAAGGGTGGGAGAAGAAGACAAAATCCTCAATTCTCATTGGTTGATCAAATTGAGTTGAAAGAAATTAGAATTTATTTAATTCAATCATTTAATCAAATTAGCAATGTAAGGGTGAATGGGTTGGATTTGATTTTTGAATTAAAACTATACAATTAATTGATTAAAATCAATTATATAATTTGATTGATCCCTTTTAGGCTTGTATTTGATTATTTGATTTCATGATTATTTAATCCTTTGATTTTGTCCAATTTACTTGATAAATGTCTATTTGAATGATTTTGATCTATTTTGATGCATTTTGATGAGATTTAGGGCAATTGGCTGAGATTTGCATATTTGGATGATTAAGAGACACCTGGTCAATTTTAGGTGTCTACACCCTTTTTGTTTCATCAATTTTGGGTGAAAAAAAGGTCGTCAGCTACATTATCTAAGTCTGGAGATCAGAGGAAATATGGTAAACACGTCATTTGGGTTGACCATCCATGTTTAGCATTGGAAAGCCAAAATCCAAAGCAAATACCAAGCCTAATCATATATCCAATAAATCCCTCTCTCCTAATCCTACTCTGTCTCTCTCTCTCTAGATTTCCTACTCCCTCTCTCCTACTCCTACTCTCTCTCTCTCTCTCTCTCTCTAGAGTTCCTACATAGAGAGAGAGAGAGAGATAAATATAATATTAATATAAATATGATATTAATATTAATATTGTTAAAATATAATAGTAATACATAAAGTAAAATACACATTCAAAATAGGATGAAAATGAAAAGCTTGAAGCCAAATTTGGGCGGGAGATATCAGATATCTGATAATGTCAGATATCCAATATTCTTTACTGGTATCCAAAAGCAAAAATTGATTCTCTAGGTCCATGTCCGAGAAGCACATTTTTTTGTAGAGAATTTCATTGGAAATGAGTTGTGAAAGACAAAAAAACACTTTTTAGACCCTTTTTG
Source organism: Thuja plicata (assembly GCA_018584345.1). Taxonomy (NCBI): domain Eukaryota; kingdom Viridiplantae; phylum Streptophyta; class Pinopsida; order Cupressales; family Cupressaceae; genus Thuja; species Thuja plicata. The sequence goes on along the minus strand of MU225499.1, from coordinate 383,626 downwards.
TTGGAATCTCTATATTATTAAAGCTTGCATCACCTTTTTTGTCTCACCGTGGGGAGCATTAGTCGTTGAAAGCATAAACGGAAGAGGAAGCTCACAAATGAAGAGATTGAAGTGTATAGAGAAATGGATAGGGCCAGTTTCCCATCGTTATAAGAGACAAGGTATGTTAAATTTTAATGAAGATGTGGACATAGGCCCACCCTTAAATGCGGTTTCAAGTGAAGAAGAACATGAATTTGAAATGATTTATGACAATAATATTGAAAATGAGAATGTATGGATTGAAGATGTAAATGTAGGTTTTGAAAATGAACATGTAGATGTGGACAATGGAAGTGTGGACATTGAAAATGACAATCCACTATTCGTATATGAAGGAATTGACAATGATAATGGTGCACAAGAACCAAATCAGTGTTACACATCTCCAAATTATATGAGAAATGAAGTCCCTTGTGAGGAAGAAACACAAACTTCAAATTTGAGACCTTCAAGAACAACAAATGGTACTTGAAATTGATGAGAACATAATGAGCAATTTCGATGGCAAGCGATCAGAAAGAACCGTTCGGTTGTGGGTTTCAAACTTTTTGAACAATTTTTTAGCCACAAGACATTGGTTGAGCAATGTTAATTGTTTGTGCAGTTTTTTAAATATGTAGAAGATGAGACCTATTCTAGCCAAATTGAAGATTAGTGTGAACAAGAAAAAGGAGAGGAATGTTATTATTGTGAGAAATATTTTTAGTTCTCTCAATTCAATTGGGAAGATTACCAATGAAAAATACAAGAGATCAGCTAGGAGGGTTATTAAAATCTCCATAGTAAGTCATCATTTGAGAAAGGCTCGTTTGATGAGACAAACTTGTGTTGACTTGAACCTAAATCATAAAAGTTTGGATAGAGCACTTGCAAGAAGAGAAAGACTTGATGATCCTCTTCAAAATGATACATGGGCTTATGGTGGGAGACTTCCACGTTGTGATAAGAAGCTTACCGATGATGTGAAGGATCAAATTCAACTATTTTGGCAATCTAACTCAAGAGTGTCACCAAATGTGAAGGATGTCTTGAAGTTGAGAATTGGCATTTGAGACCGCACCCCGCATCCAAAACATTATTTGGAGGTGAGTCAAACAATGTTGTTCAAACAATTTTGTGAGACACATCCAACATTGAAAATATCACAAAGAGATTTTGAAGCATTGAAGCCTTTTTTGTGTGCCTCTTAAGATTTGAAATATCTGTTGTTGCAAATATCATGTGGAGTTTTCAATGCATCATAAATTGTTGCGATCCATTCATTTTACTTTGCATACTAGTGAAATGTTGGAGGAGTGTGGTACAAGTGCTCTTCCAAAATCATCAAGAGACTTGCTAGATCATTTTTATGTCCTAGGGATGATGGATGTTTCTTTTATAGACAAGCTTTCTTAAATGACAAGTGCTCAGAGTGTGGTGGGCTAGTGAAGTTTGTTTCATGTTTTCATGAGGGCTGCGAACATGATTTTGGAAAGACAATTGTCCAAAAAAAGGTATATGAAACCATTAAATATACATTGAAAAGTGGAGGTGAAGGCTCTAGATGTGAGTTGGTTACAAAAGAATGCAATGTAGCTGATTTAATTTCATATTTTAGGAAGAATATTTTTTACAAGTATGCAAGGCATAGTCACACGTCTTAGTGGTTGTATCAATAATTCAGGATTTTTAAGGACACTTTCCCGATTGGCACTATTATATCGGTTATTGACTTTGCAGAGAACTATACATTGCAGCCCCAAAATGAGTTGCAAGCTCAATATTACAATTCTATACAGGTTGTTATGTTTGTGCACATAACATATAGACATTACCTTAATAGTATAGAAGATGACCGAAAGATAATCTGAGAATACCATTTTTATATGAGTGATGATAGATCTCACTCTCATGAATATGTCCAACATTGCTTTGAGAACTATTTTGAGTGGATGCAGGAAAATGATATTTCTATGGATAGACATCTCATTTGGTCAGATAATTGCACAAGTCAATTCAAAAATGCTCGTATGTTTTATTGGTTATGTAGAATGCATGTAGAGACAATTGTACCTCATATTTGTAGCTTTTTGAGGCTGGTCATGGAAAAAGGAAGCATGATGGAGCAGGTGCATGTATAGAGAGAGCTCTAGTTAAGGAGAAACTGAGGATTTCAGGTGCAGAACTCCTTAATGCTCGTTCTATTATTGATTGGTGTACTTCAACATTGTCATTGGGAGGGACTCTTGATTCAGTGGTGCACATATTCTTTTGGTTGGTTGATTTGGGCACAATTGGAGATAGGTTGGATTTTCAAACAGTGAAAGATTCTTCAAAAATGTATTCATTTCAAAGCTTAGATGCTAGTACATGGACCATTTGGACATGAGAGTTGGCCTATTTTTGTCTTCGGTGTCTTCGGTGTGATTGGGATCAATGTGAGTCAAGTGAGTCAGTCAATACGTGGGTTCCACATTATCTAAATCCTTTATCTGTCACACTCTCTGTAATAAATGGTTACATGGATTGTTCACTTGACTACGACCATCTTTCAGATCCTCTACAGCCAGGACATGTTTTTGCATTGGTTGCATCATAGGGGAATGATGAGAGATCAAATTGCTGGTTAGCACGTTGTGTACGATGAAAGCAAAAACTTGAACAACCGACGACAGATGATGATATGTTCACATATCCAACACGATCACATGTTGTTTTGGTTGCGCACATAAATGATTAGAAATAATGGTATTCTCGCATTTGAATACTACGAGAAGCACAAAACCATTCTCATGTATTCACACCTTGTTATAGAAGCCAATGTTAAGTTGTTGAAATATCAAGGAAAACCAAAGACAAAGGAACTTTGGACTATTAGTATTGTTGATCATGAAGCAATATTGAATACCCTCAAGCAGAGAGATGACCCTTCAGGCATACTTCAATAGGTAAGTGCAACTCATTGCAAGGTTTTCCATCTTCATTACGGTTACGTTCAATACATGTTCATTATAGTTTTCTACTTTATTTTTTTGAGCCAATAAACTTGGTGTTAGAATAATAAGCAGAAAAATGCAAATATTAACACACAAAAGAGAACACAATAAAACAGAATTCAACGTGGTTCACCCAATCCCTGGGCTATGTCCACCAACAGCGAGTCCAATGTCTTTATTATTATCTAGTGATTATAATCTGAAACTTGCAACTCAATACCGTCATAGGAAGCTACGAAATCCCTCATACAATCAAATCTCAAAACCCTAAGCCCTTTTCACAAGTATATTTGACCTAACCTAATTAGGGAAAAAAATACTCCGAATAATAGAAAATTGATGGCCGACCCTTTACAATATTATTAAGTCATTGTTACCGTCGAGGGGGGAAAATTTGACCCTTGACCCCGACCTTGGGAGCGCTGCCCCCAATCCCCTGTAGATAAGTCTGGGGGGAAACCGCGCCGAAAGAAATTGAGTCTGATTAGGCTCCACATACATAACACTTGGTTTTGTATGAGGATTGTAAGTGTAGTTGGATACATATATGATAGATATAGGAGATTGAGGTGTGCATTTGATTAGCCCAAATCTTTTATGACGGTAAACTTCACTATGCATTGGCTAGTCATGTTCTTTGGTTCATTTAGTTACTTCACTATGCATTGGCTAGTCATCTTTTTGGAAACCTATAAACTTATTTTTTTCTTGTGCCTTCTGAATGCAGGGATTTGAATGTAGATGTCATCGAGTACCATGTGTTAAACTTATGCACTTTAGGAGCGGAAATGACACTTAATTTTTTTTGATATATAGTTTTGTATCTAAGATTTTGGGAAATTCTATATCTCGAACTTTTGATAACATTGATATATTTATTCATAATATGTTGTATCAATGATATACAATGATTTTGTATGAAAGGTGGTGTGTATAGTCAAACTTGTATAATGAGGAAATACATGCAAGAATGCAAATATTTGACAAAAAATTATGAAGGCTTTATTTTAAATGTGTTAGATAAGATGTCTTATAAATTCTTGTACAATAAAATATAAGGCTTTGTTGAATGAGTTCAAAGTAGTAAAGTATAGATCCGTACACTTGCAAAAAGTCACAAAATTACATGAAAAATTAATTTGTATAGAACACCTTTTCTAGTTTTACTTCAAAATATCCCAAAGGTCCTTGGAAATTAATTTTATGATCAAGAAGTACTAGTTGGGGCAGCACTTTTCCCAATAGTACAAGTCTTGAAACATTGGACAACTCCTCTAACTTAGGAACCCTCACTTTGGCTTCGAAGGGCTAATTGGGGCACTTAATGAAGGAAGTAACCATCAAACCTTGAACTTGACCAATATAACAATTGGGATACCTTGGAGTACATGAGAGAATATCATTTATCCATTTTTGGTTCTTGAAACAATACCCATCAAAATTTATGGGGAATCGAGCATCTATTCTATGCTTCTTTGCCAGTCACATACCACTAAGAATTCGAGAGCATCAAGAACCACTCATCGTAAGACCAAACCATCAGCTCCATCGGCTCCAATTAGATAGGTAAACACTAGGGGAGACCTTTCTTCGCTCGCGTAGCATCAAGAATGTTCCGACATATGTCAGACCGAAGTGTTCCCAAGGTGCACTAAGCCAAATTTGGCAGCTTTTTTTGGAGAGCCATATCTCGAACCTTGTGAGAGATATCAAAGATCTGTGAAGAACACAAGGACCATCTTGGGAAGGCCTACAAGCATGTGGCTTAGTTCTGGGAGATTCCACTCTGATTCCATTTGGCGAACTGATCTCGATTGGTACAAAAAGTGTCATTGTTGCTCAACTGAAAATTTCTCAATGGTGCATCTTTCAAACCGTTCATCGTGGGACCAAAAAATCAGCTCCATCAACTCCAGTTGGCTAGTTAAATTCTAGGGGAGACCTTTCTTTTCTCGCGTAGCATCAAGAACGTTCTGGCACATGTCAGACTGAAGTGTTCCCAAGGTGCACTAAGCCAAATTTGGCATTGATTTTTGGAGATCCATATCTCAGACCTCGTGAGAGCTATCAAAGATACATGAAGTTCACAAGGACCATCTTGGGAAGGTCTACAAGCATGTGGCTTGGTTCTGGGAGATTCCACTCAGATTCCATTTGGTGACCCAATCTCGGTTGGTGCAAAAAGTGTCATTATTGCTTAGTTGAAAGTTTCTCAATGGTGCATCTTTCAAACCGTTCATCGTGGGACCAAACTGCCAGCTCCATTGGCTCCATTTGGCCAAGTAAATGCTAGGGGAGACCTTTCTTCACTCATGTAGCATCAAGAACATTCTGGTGCATGTCAAACTAAAGTGTTCCCAAGCTGCACTAAGCCAAATTTGGAAGCAATTTTTGGAGATCCATATCTTAGACCTTGTGTGAGATATCAAAGATCCATGAAGTGCACAAGGACCATATTAGGAAGGTCTAAAAGCATGTGGCTCAATTCTAGGAGATTCCACTCAGATTCCATTTGGCGACCCGATCTCGGTTAGTGCAAAAGTGTCATTGTTTCTTAGTTGAAAGTTGCTCAATGGTGCATCTTTCAAACCATTCATTGTGGGACCAAACCGTCAGCTCCATCAGCTCTAATTGGCCGGGTAAACACTAGGGGAGACCTTTCTTTTCTCATGTAGCATCAAGAACTTTCTGGCGCATGTCAGACTGAAGTGTTCCCAAGGTGCACTAAGCCAAATTTGTCAACGATTTTTGGAGATCCATATCTTGGACCTCATGAGAGATATCAAAGATCTATGAAGTGCACAAGGACCATCTTGGGAAGTTATACAAGTACATGGCTCAATTATAGGAGATTCCACTTGGATTCCATTTGGTGACCCGATCTTGGTTGGTGCAAAAAGTGTTATTGTTGCTCAGTTGAAAGTTGCTCAATGGTGCATCTTTCAAACCGTTCGTCATGGGACCAAACTGTCAGCTCCATCAGCTCCAATTAGCTGAGTAAATGCTAGGGGAGACCTTTCTTTTCTCGCGTAGCATCAAGAACGTTCCGGCGCATGTCAGACCAAAGTGTTCCCAAGGTGCAATAACTCAAAATGAGATTTCAACCCAACAACTCGACTCAAGGTTTATAATGGCACAAGAGACCTAATTTAACCAAATTCTGAAGGAATCAACTGATTGTGGAGTCATATTCTATGGATTATGCACAAAGTGCTTGAAATTTGCTAGGAGACCTAGTTCACTATTTTAGGACATCAGCGACCTTCCGAAACCCATAACTCTGAAAACTTCTAAATCACTTGGCAAAAAAATGGCATTTTCAAACACCCTTTATCAATATTGCCAACATATGAAAAGAAAGAGGTAGGGTTTTTTGGACCATAACCTGCTATTACAACTTTGAGACCTCAAAAATACATAAAAATGGGCAAAATTACAAAGGAACTAGATCATAAACTTAACCCAAAGACTCCCTCTCTTGGAAGGTAGTTAATTATGTCCTAAAACACCCAAATATGAAAGGAATTAGTATCAGACCCTTGGGAACATCAAAACCCCCAAATTAGGCTCATAAACCCTCCAAAACTAGGGCTTCTCCAATATGGACTCTCCAAGCAAAATTCCAACCAACCAAAGGTAGATTCACCATCCTTTCATCAGAAGTAAGTGTTGCCAATCATAAAAAGTGCTCCTCATGAGGCTCAATATGCTACTGTAATAGCCATGCAAGCATTTCCTTGTTCCTTAACCCTACAATAGTCATCAAATGGCGATCACCTGCAACATCTGATGAATTTCCTTGCATATTTAGTGTTAGAAATCTATAATACACATGTTTGATTCATCCCCAAGTCACATTGATTACAGAGAAAGCACAAGTACACTTTAGCATTGGACCATATGAGGACAGTCTATGGTGTGAAATCATCCCAATAGTGGATTGTCATTTGATCCTTGGGAGAGCATGGAAATTCATGTTTATTCATTCATTTTTCACGCTTAGAAGATGGCTTCTCTGCAGAATGCAAGAACTCTGGCATGCAGACAGACATAGGAGGATTTGTGACTTGTAAACGGGTATTTGTGATTTGCAAGGCGATGGATCAACACTTGTAATATATATTGTTTCTTGGTGATGGATAAACACTTGTAATATATCTTCCTAACATGAATAATGCGGGATTGAAGATTGTTTTTAAGAGATTATGGATGAATGAGTGAGTTTGACAGTATTGAAGGGTTGCATGCATAGTGCATGGTTATAGAAGTAGAGGATTTGGCCATTGGAGGGGGTGATTTTGTGTTTGAATCCATGTTAGGATGATATAAGGATGGTGAATCATCCATTTATTTGAGGCTATGGTGTTGTGAGGTCGTACATTGACCAAGCCCTAGATTTTAGGGGTTGTTGAGAAGTAAATTAGAGCTTTTTTCACTTAGAGAGGTCTTATAATCAAATTAGTTGTAGAATCCATATTTTAGTGTCATTTTATGAATCTATTGAAATTCTCAAGGTCTGGGGTGAATATGCATTAGTAGTTGCTTTGGAAAAGGAGTCGAATTAGCCCTCTTAGTTCACTAATAGTGGCAAAGTTGAGTAGGATGGTCCAAAACACAAGGAGTCAGTTCTGAGATATGCTAATGGGATTGAAAAAGGGTATTCATATATGTGATTGGATTTGAGAGCTGTTTGGAACTATTTTGAGAAAATATTTAAAAACCCTTGCTGTTGTACTACTAGGACAGTGTATGACTGGACAAATTTGTGAAGGAGATAGAATATCTTGAAGGAAGAGTTTGTGGCTTGGTGTATGGGTGAAACAAGTGTTTTGGGGTCCTTAGAGGAGTTAGGATCACCTATGAAAGCAAATTTGATGGTTTTGGTTGCAGAAGCCTATTGAATGAAGGATGCATAACATAGAGTTTGGAGCATGATTGAATGGTAGGAGTATGAAGAAATGGATGGATTCAATATGTAGAGTCTAGTGGATTCTAAGGAGATTGAAGTTGACCTCTAATAGGTCTATGGAGTGGGATGGGTCCTGAGGTGATCTTTTGAATGAATATTGAAGGATTTGTTATCAAGCAAAGAAGGAAGAAGTCATTAAACCATGAAGAAATGTTACTTTCCACTAGCCTCTGCATCAGTTTGATAAAATACATCAAAGGAATATACAAGCATAAACAAAGCATGTTGAACTATTTGAACAATGTAAAGAGATTTCATTACATTTACTGCAAGGATTACAAACAAAGCATGAAAAGAACTTTTAGATCTATTCAAACATGGTGTAGCATCAAAATAATAACATTAATCAAATGAGAACCAAATCTATAAAGGATAAAAGGTTGTCTCAGTGGGCATGCCACATGTATAAATGAAGGAAATTGAAAACCAAATCAGAGGTTTAGTTATCCCAACATCACAACAATGGAGCCTTTCAAATAAACACATGTAAAATAAATGTTAAATAACATAATGCATTTGAAAAAACATTCATCAATTGCACTCCTATCTACCATGAATTTTGCAATCACATTTTTTGTGCTCTCAAAAGTATAGTGCACCAGATGGCTAATGGAGAATGAAGATGTAGTATGAAAATAATATATACATGTACAATGCATGGAAAAGATATAATATGAAAATGAACATACATACATAAATACAATGCATGAAAAAGACATAATATGGAAATAATACATACATACAACCCATTCCAAAGATATAATATGGAAATGATACATACATAGAACATATGAAAAAGATAAAATAATCATAAATGAACATGTAGATATGTATATATGAAATAGTTTTGTACAAAATGTGGCATATGCCATCTCCAAAAATTTACAAAATCAACATATCTAGATACAATATGGCATACGCCATCTCAAAATGTGTCATATGGCATCTCAACATAAGACGTTCAACTACAAATATTTCTAGGGCATCTTATTCTACTGGTGGATGATCAAAGTGAAGTCTCTTCGAACTACTCTATGGCTCTAATGGATCCTACACTCAAACACAAAATTGAAACCCCATGTTAGATTACTTAATTTATATGGTTTCTATAAATAATAAATACAAATTTAAAATCATAGTCAACAATAATAAATAATTTTAAAAAAAATTGAACTCTCATGTACCTCGCCTCTATGTCTCCTCATGCAGTCAGGAGACCTAATATATGTATTTGGTAGCGAAGGGACAATGCCACCAATGTCGACTCCGACCTATATATATGTTTGCGAACATGAGATTGATGTATGACTTATACTATTTAATATTAAATCCTTGGTATAAAATACATGTTTTAAATATAACTGAATTAACATTAAAACTTACCTATGTTGAATGTTCTTCAGGAAATGTCAGTTGGGTCATCACTGGTACAAACCCTTGGTGTGGTACCTCCCTCAAAATAGGGGTGACCTACAAAATTCAAACATAAGTTTCATACAATCATGACTTGATCATATTAAATATATACTTGATAGTAAACTACACAAATAAATTTAGAAATATACGTACTGTGGGGCTATCACTGTGAATTGAGATGCATGTGACTCTATCATGGTGAACCAGTCTCACAACATCATTAGACACCACCCTCTGTCAAATAAAACATGTAATTAACAATGAGTACGCACAAGTGACAAGTATACATATGCTTAAACAATATAAAATACTTAATTACCTTCCCCTTGTCAACACCAGATGCCTGAACCCCCCCACATTGCCCCCCAGTGGCAATTGGTAAAACCTGCATCAGTGTGTAATAAGATGATCATAAGAATTAGAAAATATATGTATACAATATTATAATAATAGGAAACCAATGAGTACATTAAAACGTATGTACCGTGGAATTTTCAAGGCCAAATGAAATGGCTGAAAGCATGGACCCCTCCACCTATGCCATCTCCTCCTCTATCATCAACTGGACATAAATGAAACACATAAAAAAACATAAGTGGGCAATCATTATAAGAAAATTCTATTAAAATATGAACGTTTAAAATTAAAGACAATGTAACAAGTTAACTGTTTTCTCTTACCATAATAGTAGGAGTCCATGGCTCTATATGCCCCTGATGCACATCTCCATGGGGTGCTTCATTTCCTATAGTGTGTTGTGTAGTATCATCCACCTCGAACACATAGTTATATGCATCACTATCATTTATGGGACCCAAGCACATATTCTTGCACATAACACAAGTATGAGGCACACAAACATGTGAGCTCATGGAGTATGTGGAAGGGCCAGAAGCATCAGTATGAGGAAGCAACAATGTCGCACTCTACCTAACCATTAGATCACTCAAGGTGTGAATGGCTCAAATAGTCTGTGAGCCGGCCTCAGCAATAATGTCATGATGCTGCACTGTAGGAGGTGGTTAAATATCGGGAGGGGGGACATATGTGCAAGATTTCACCCGATGTGCCCATGGCTTGTCCCAGAGAGCACCTAAGCCTACGCCATGGTTCTGCCTCATGCTCCAATAATTGACTTTGTGACCGAGGACAAATTTAGCATACAATTTATGTATGAAATAGAATAGGACATCCAAATTTTTGTGGGGTGGTCTATCAAAAACCATCCACCAGTGATCCCAAAATTTGTCATGCATTGCATCATTTGTGAACCATTTAATTGAATACTTGGTTTTTTTAGGGTCCACTTTTAAACCGGTTTTGGGATCAAAAAAAATGTTACATGTGTCATGTTCTGTTATCTTTAGATCCATAACTTGATTGTAGTCAAGCCCATCATCAAATTGGGCGTGCATGGATTTGCGCTAAAGAAGTGCAACATTGTGTTGTTCTACGAGTTTCTCCATGCTCTCAATAATGGAGTTCAACATGGAAAACATGGGTCGCAAGGTGGGGATATTTGCATGTGTGTTCTGATATCCTCTAAGTTGATTTAGATTATCTCCTATGAGATCATGTAATGGTCGAGGGTTTGAGAACGGTTGGTCTTCTGAAGGCGGGGGATTGTTTTGAGGTGGTTCTGGATTGTTCATGGACTCATTGGGAGGGTTTTCAGATTGGTCTGAATCCATGTCTGATTCAAAAACAATAAAGAATAAAGAATATCAATTTCAACCTTACTTTTTATCATTTCAACTCTAGTTTATAATCAATTTTAAAAAACAATAAACAATATCATATAAAACCTAGTTTTTTTTTAAAAAAAAAAATTTCAATCCAGAAACAAAAAATAAGAATGAAACTACTAAATTTCACTTACCTTTTAACTATGGAAAATCTGATATTAGATCCCTATCTAATATATACGATATTCTTGGCTTGGCTTGGCTGCTTCAATATTTTCACAATGAAAATGTTGAACGCAACCGCGGGCAACAATATATTGTTACTGATGAATATCAGATATCCGATATTATTGAATATCCAATATTATCGGATATCTGATAATATAGGATATCTGATAATTCTTTAGCTTTGGATTTTGGCTTGGCTAGGTGTACTAACACTTAGGCCTACTCAAAAGTCAATAAACTTTTGGGTGCACTTTTGGACGAGTGAAAATACTGATTTTTTCACATCGCTAGTTTTTGGCATACCATGATCTTGCACAAACCAAAGCTTTGAAAATCAAGTTGTTGAATAGGTATACCCATGTAGGTCCTACAGAGCTTGATTTGGAGAGGATTCCAATCAATTTTGATTGATCCTTTTAGTCGGCCAAGTCAGTTGGAGAGTTTGAGGAAAAAGATTGGCATACTTTGAGAACTTTCCAATCTGTTGATTTGGGAACAAACAGATTGGCGACTCCGCTGGGGAGGATTTAAGAATTTCTAGTTCTCATTGGGAAAATTAGAAAAACTTTGATTTTTTACATCATTGAAAGAGTGACTCTATTGAACAAGAAAACCCAAAAGAAGAAAAATAAATTTCATTCCCCTTTGAAAGAGGTCGTGAATCTATTGAAAGGAACCTAATGAATAAAGAAATAAGTTATAACAAATTCAAAAATCCAAAATGTACCAGAATGTATATCCCATGCCTTCCTTCGACATTTTTGCAAAGCTCAATCCTTTTGTAGTTTCTATATGTTTGTTGGTTATATATTGAAAATCTATCAGGGCACGCCCTTTTTCAAACTTCCATATTTCACATCCATTTAATCCTCACTCCAAACCAATTACTATATGGATTTGTATATATTATAATGATCCTCTATGAAAAATTCCAAAGCCCTTGAAGCTCATTTGGTATTTTTTTTATTGGCCAAAACTAATGGCATTTTATACATATTTGTTGATTGCATAGTGACAAAGTTAGTGGGAGGCACCTTTTGGAAATTTATATTTATCAATTGGATAAGTATTTCTTCAAACATATTGGAACTTGTATTTCTCTATATGAAAGTGTACATGTATGCCAGATAGCAAAGCTTCATCCACTAGTTTGGCATGTTTTCAAAGACGAAAGCAAAGGTAGTTTTTAGCTCCCTGCCAATACTTTTTTTAGAATGCATTTGGTGGCCTTATTTGATAAGGAATATCTCACATCTTTAGATGAATTTATTAGAGTTATTTTTTCTATTTCACTCTCTGATCAGATGGTTAGGAACATGTCAATTTTTAGGATCTTGTGAAGAGGTTTGATCAGCCTTCCAAATGGAATCAAGAGGCACTTTATTCAGTTTGGTGAGGTAATTTTAATACAAAGAGAAAATATAGTTCATGAGAGAGATATAATTCCTTAAAATAATACCAAATTATGGAATCATTTTAAAATATCAAGTGAAGTTTATTAGGGGTGTCATTTTTTTACATTTCACTCTAAGTACATGTTTCTTTGGAAATGAGATACATAAATTGCAAAAAAATTATTAAAGAAGCCCAAATGACAAAATTAAAAACATGAATTTGAAGTGGTGGACACTCACGAGAAATTTAAATTCCTTAATATATTATTATTTTGCACATTTGAACTAGGGTGCACTAATGAAGATGATGTGAATTGAGGTGCGCCCGTAGAATACAAATAAGGAAATATTCATCGGCAAGACATGGCTCATCGGTAATAAAATTAAAAGTTTCTCCTACTATTAATGTCTCCTCGATGAAATTTTTTTTCCCTAATTTGTAGCATTAAAGGAAAATAGAGTTGGTGAAATATTTCCTTTCATTTCTTTAATGGTAAATATTTAAGAAACTTTTAAATAAATACAAGTAATAGACGGCCATTGCCAGCATCCAAACTGTGTGGACTCAAATGAGAGCCATGGGACTAGAACTATCTATCCATCATAACGCTAAAGAATTTCAATATTTTCTAAATAAATATAAACAAAATAAATATACAATTTCATGGAAGACCATAACTCCAGTAATGTGCACAAAATAAATTTGTTATAAAATTAAAGTATTCCAACACTTTGTTCATCTAATTTATATTTTCAAGAATCAAACTGACTTCTACTAGAATGAACAAATAGGTGACTAACTTCTGATGATTCAATTTTTCATACCTTGATATCATTGGCTTTACCCTTGACTCTAGCACTGCTCCTTTTCTTGCATCAGCTTCATCACCAATTTCCTTTGAGATCTTCTGCATCTGATTCATATATTGTTGGTGTACTACCTTGTCAAGGTTGATTCCTTATCTACTTTTGTGAGATTTGGTCTGAATTTTTTCAATTTAAGTGACCTGATAATTTATTCCTTTATTATTTAGATGGGAAAAAAAAATTCTCTTTTATCCTATTCCAACTTCACTTCCAAAATTATTCAAAATCTTGCATCCTTCATCACTAGAGTGTAGAGTGTATCCTTCTTCAACTAATTGACCAAAATTGAGAAGATTTTAAGTCAAATCAGTAACATGTAGCACATTATATGTTGTATTCTTTCCATCTAAGAAAAGAACACCTCTTCCCTTGATTCTCCCTTCAGTGTTGTCACCCCATCTTATAATGTTTCCATCATATTCTTCATACTTCACAAACTTACTTATAACACCAATCACATGATGTGAACATCCATTATCTATTAGTCAGACATTTTTCTTATTCCTTTGAGTGATTGAGACCTTTTCTTCTTCAATAACACATCTCATAGAGTTCTCAAGGGTAACCTTTTCAACAACACTACATGCAAAAACATTTCTAGCAAAGATATCACTAGACTTGATCTTCTCCATAGCGCAATTATCATGAACATTACTCATAATATCTCTAGCAGGATTTTTTGCAAAAGTGTAAATTGTTGAATTCTCAACTTTAGAGTTATCTTCCCTCTTGAAAGTACCACTTTCATACATCTCATATTCCACAGATTTATTCATATTACCATTCATGAAATGTGAGCACCTACTACCAATAGTCCATTTGTCTTCCTTACATTATACGTATATAGGGATATCTCATCTTCTTGATTAGTTGAGATTTAATCCATGATTATACTACTATCATAAACATTAGTCATGACATATTGATGCAGTCAAGACCGAAGAGATCTCAAAAGAGACGTCCAGACTTGCAGCCAACAACAAGAACAACGGAAACAACCAATAACACAGGAATAGTAACCAACATAAGAGAATTATTATCATCAATATCAATTACATCCAACATGTTGAGTTGTAAGGTCTTCCTGGTTATAGCTGTTAGAATAACTGAGAGGGGGGGTGAATCAGTGCCCTCAAAAATATTCCAATAAATCAACCCAAAAACATAGTACCACAATATTAAGCCTCTAGTTATCTTCAGTCCTACAAGATGCATGCCTTCAAACAATATTATTAAATAACTACTGCTCGGAGTTCACTATTAAACCTTATTCTTACTATTTACTGATTAGTAGTCTTTCATTTACCAAAATATAGTAAATTTCTTAGTATATACCAATCAATCCAGAATTAGTTATGTGTAATGCAAAACACTAAAGTAATGACTCATAAACACATTAACACATGGATTTTTAATGTGGAAACCCTGTTAAGGGAAAAACCACTTGGTACTGGTAACCCAAAATTTTCACTCTTTTGAAGTGAGCTTAGTGAAGAGCCAACCTTGTTAAAGGTTACAAACACACTGTTAGGTGTGACCTTCTTAGAGGATTTAAATAGAATAGTTTTTCACTTGATATTGGCCGTCTCTATGCTACCTTCTATGACCAAACCCAGTGTAGTTTGTCAAATGGTATCTAGCATCTCATGTTATCTTCATGATCAAAATTTTTGATACTCCTTGGGATGTATCTCAGTATAGAAAGGATTGTTAAGTCCTGCTCGGTTAAGAGACTTTATGAATCAATGGTTAAACTGAAATGGTAAATGATCTATTCACACATACAACTTAGACTTGAAGATTTTTAGATCTATTGTAATCTCATAATACCTTTATGATCAATGTATCTTTTCAATACCTTTGCTCCACTTATTTCTGCACGGTGGTGTTGTGCTTCTCTGTTGCTCGGTGTCTGCAAAAATATTTTTCTCTTTCCTCAGCTTGATTGATCAAGACTGTATGAAGTTGTTCTTCATCAGTTTCTCTTCAGCATCCTCTTTTTCTATTCACTCCCCTAATTCATAATGAATTATATTGTCTCTTTATAAACATGATATCACCATTTCTCACTTCTTGACTTTCTTGTTCTTGGCATGATCCACAATCGTAGCCAATCTTGCTTTAAAGATTTACTTCAGTTTTATCTCGTAGATTTCTCCTTGACAACTAGATAAAACAACTTCAAATCATTTACTTATCTCTGGCTTTAACTTATCGATGAAAACAATGTCAACAACTAATTAAGTCTATCTTTAGCTCTTGCCAACTAAGTATTTTTTCATTTCTGAACTTCAATTCTTTTCGGTGTTTTAACTCTTTGATAGCTTCGGTCAACACTTCAGTTATCCTCGGGCTTCTCCTTCAGTGTTGTCTGTCTATCGAGTAACACTATAATTCTGGTTGTCGGTAATGCTTGTTGGGTTTCTTGCTCGGGCATCACTGTGACTTTTCTCTCAAGTTTCTCTATCCATCGGGTTCCACTAACCATCATTTTTTGTTGTCACTTAGTGAATGCTGGTATTTTATGCATTACAAAAATCATAATCTTTATCTCTATGATTCTTTAAAGTCTTTGACACTTTGTATATAACCGATCAGATTATATCAAGTTGACATCAATGACAATATAATCCATTAACTGATTTAATGTCTTGCATTATCTTTCTACATTTCAGTGATCAACTTAACATCTTCAAACATTCAATCAGTTATATGTCATCAATCTCTCCCTTTGGCATTGATGGAAACACACTATATTATTACTAATACAATATGAAATATATCAAGTGTATTTCATCCATGTCTCCCAAATATTTTTATTCTATAACTAATACAAATTTCTGGCTCTCGGTAAGCTCAAATAGCTTAGATTTGTTTCTTGCAGAGTTTCTTTCTGCAATCTTTACTCCCTTTACTGGACAGATGTATTAGCTTCTAATTTTTTTTTTGATATGTGCTCTTCCTTGACTGTTCCTCTCCTTGATCATCTCTTTTTCCTTTGACAATAATCTCTCCCTTAGTATTTATTCTCTCTATCATGTTACTTCTCTCCCTTTGATGGATATTTCATATGTAATCTCTCTTCCTATAGATAATGATAAAATCTCTCCCTGATAATGAGATAATCTATCCCTTATAATTCCTGGTAATGAGATAATCTCTCCCTTATCATTCCTGATAATGAGATAATCTCTCCCTTTGACAACAATGCCAAAAAATTCTTCCATATCATCTTCCATTCATTTTTATAATATACTCCTTGAATTTCCCTATCCATCAGCAATATAGTGACTCTGGTGTTTGGTGAAGATTTGTACCTTGTTGTGTATAGATGTATCTTTGTAGTTCATCATTGTGCTTGCATCAACATGAATGATCTTCTAATTGTGTGTAGGATATTGCAACCTCCTTGTCAACTTACTGACCGATAGACAAGGGTTGGACCCCTCGTCTCTGTCTCGGGTACTCAAATGTATCTTTCGGTAATGACTTGGTAAATATGTCAGCTAATTGTTCCTTTGATTAAAAATATTCCAGTATCACCTCTTTTGCTTGCACTTGTTCTCTTAAATAATGATACTTGATAGCAATATGCTTAGTCTTAGCACGCATGACTAAATTCTTTGATATGTTTATTGCACTGGTATTATCACAATAGATAATCACTGGCTCAAAAATATTCATATTCATACCTTCCAACAACTGTTTGATCCATGCAATATTGGAGCAATTTGTAGTAGTAGCCACATATTCTGCTTCTACAGTAGACTGTGAGATGCATCCTTTCTTCTTGTTGATCCATGTGACAAGTTTGTCACCCATGAAGAATGCTCCTCCAGTTGTGCTCTTTCGGTCATCAATGTTTCCAGCCCAATCAGCATCTGTATAGACTTGAAGCTCAAATTTTCCTTCTCTTTTATACCATAAGCCATAGTCCTCGGTGTTCTTTAGATATCTCAAAATTCTCTTGATAGCATCCATATGTGATTCTTTGGGATTAGAAGAGAATCTTGCAACTATTCCAACTACATGTGCTATATCTGGTATAGTATGAACAACATACATTAGTTTGCCAATCATTGATCTATACAAGGTCTAATTTACCTCATTTGACTTATCTTCCTTTGTCATCTTACATCTGGTTGTCGTAGGTGTTCTAACTGGTTTGGAATCTTCCATCTTGAATATCTTCAACACTTCCTTGATGTATTTGGACTGAGTGATATATATGCCTGCATCTTGTTGAAGAATTTGTAGACCAAGAAAGAATTTGATCTCCCCAAACATAGACATTTCAAACTCTTTTCTCATTTAATTAGCAAGGGATTTACATAACATTTCATTTTCCCCAAAAATGATATCATCAACAAATATTTCAGCAATCATAATATTACCATCGGTATCTTCTTTTAAGTACAAATTGTTATTTTCACTTGTTCTTACAAATTCAATGTTTATGAGATAGGAGTGAAGTCTTTCATACCAGGCTCTAGGTGCTTGTTTCAATCCATACAAGGCTTTATGTATTCTACATACCATGTTTCTCTTGTCTAGATCAACAAACCCTTATGGTTGTTCAATGTATACCTATTCTTCTAGTATTCCATTTAGGAATACAGATTTGACATCCATCTGGTATACCTTAAATCCTTTGTATGCAGCATAAGCAAGAATAATTATTGCTCCTTCTAGTCTAGAAATGAGTGCAAAGGTTTCACCATAATCAATACCTTCTTCTTGTGCATACCCCTTGCATACTAATCTTTCTTTATTTCTTGTGACTTCTCCATTATCATTTAGCTTGTTTCTGAATATCCATTTGGTACCAATGACATTCTTGTCATCTATTCTCGATGCTAGTGTCCATGTACTATTATTCTCAATCTATTTTATTTCTTTATTCATATCACTCACTTATTCTTCATTCTCAAGTGGAGTATTAACAGATTTAGGCTCAAAATCACAAAGTAAACATCTAGTGTTTAGTGACTTACTTCTTGTTCTCATTCCAGCCTTCTTGTCTCCTTTTATCTAATTTTGTGGATGATGTCTTCTGACATACTTGGGAAGTTTCAGTTCAGCTCTTTGTCCATGATTTTTATTATCATCTTGACCTTCATTCTGATCTACATCGCTTGGTACATCATCTTGAATATTTTCCTAATTTTTCAGTAATTGCAGCCTGATGCTCGGGTGCAATATTTTGTTGCTCAGGAGCGATACACTATTGCTTGGGTAGAGTGTCTGGTTCTTCAATAACAAACTTGTTATAGTCTTCTGGTTCTTTTCTTCTCTCCTTATCATTCTTCTCTACAAATTCATCTATTCTTACATTTGCACTTTCAATTATCTTGTTACAGGACTTGTTAAGACATTTATAAGCCTTGCTTTTGGTGGAATACCCTAGAAAGATACCTTCATCAATTTTGGAGTCAAGCTTTCCATTTCTATCATCTTTCAAAATATAACATTGATTACTGCAAATTATGAAGTAACTTACACTGGGTGTGTAACCATACCAAAGCTCATAGGGTGTCTTCTTTGTGTCCTTCAATTGTACTATGTTCAATGTGTAGACAAAAGTACTGACAGCTTCCCTCTAGAAATTTTGAGTGATGCTTTTCTCAATCATCAGTGTTCTTGCACAATCAACAATTGATAGGTTTCTTCTTTCAGCAATTCCATTCCGATGTGGTGTTATCAGTGCAAAAACTTATCTTTTAATTCCATGCTCATTGCAATAGTTAGTGAACTCATCATAAATAAATTCCCCTCTATCTGATCTTAAGCATTTAAATTCCTTACCACTTTGTTTTTCTACCATAGCCTTATACCATTTAAACATCTTGAATTCTTCTGATTTATCTTTTAAGAACATAATTGGCATCATTCTAGAATAATCATCTACAAAGAGAATGAAATACCTATCTCCATAGTAACTCTTTGTCCTCATTGGTCCACATAGATCAGTATGGACTAATTCTATAATTGCATTAGATGTATGGGCTTTACTCTTGAAACTAGACTTTGTCATCTTACCTTATTTACAATTCTTGCACATGATATACTCAGGCTTTGACATGCTCGGTAAGCCTCTAACTCTTCTTTTATTGCTTATCTTTAACATGTTGTCAAAATTCACATGACATAATCTCTTATGCCACAACCATATGTCTTCATTTCTAGCCATTAAACAAGTGGTGTTAATATCATCAAGATAGAAAATGTTACCTTTTGTCTGTTCACCAGTTTTGGTCAACCTTCATGATTCATTGACGATCTTTGCCTTCTTATTTTCAAATGCTACTCGACGACCTGTATTATTTAGTTGTGAAACACTTAACAGATAATAATTCAGTCCTTTTACCCAGTAATAATTTTCACATTTGATCAGGTTATTCAACATTATGGTTCCTTTACCTTCAACTGGACAAGGTTTGTCATTACCCATTCTTACTGGTCCACCATTATAGTACTCAAAAGTTTCAAACATTTTTTATCACTGGTCATGTGGTGAGTGCAACCACTATCTATAATCCAGACATCATTCTTACTAACCTTAGATATGAGTGCATTTTCTACATAACTTTTCTTGTTCTTTGTCTGAATCATCCTTCATGGCTAAAAATACCATCTCAATGCCTTCTTCAGATTCGCTGTCAGTATCATAAACTCTGTTCTTAGCTAGGTAACAATATTTCTTCCCTTTGTCCTTGTAGTCTTGGGTGTCTCTTCTGTCAGATTGTCAGTTGCTTTGATAATATCTGTTATCACCTTGGTCAAACTTCTTTTCATATTTTCTATCATTACTTATGTCATCTTTTCTTTTGTTAGGACATCTTGAAAAAAAGAGTCCAACCTCTTTACAATTAAAACATTCAAGTGGTAATTTACCTTTGTATCTACCTTTTCCTCTATGTAATCTTCTTGCCATTAGTGCTTCAATCTCATCAAGTCCTTGATCCTCATTATCACTTTCACTATCATTTCTAATAGTGTGTCTATGACTTGACTTACTTATTTTCAAAGGATATTTGAATGCAGACTCTATAGATGGTAAGACACTATTATCAAAGTTATTCATCTCAAATTAAATCAGTCTACCAATCAAACTATCTAGAGTAACAGTATTGTTTGCAACTGCTCTAATTTCTTGTATAGAAGATACTGTAATACCATATACAGGTAGTAAGGTTCTTGGATTTTACTTACCACTATCTATTCTTCAAGTACACCTCCAACTCCTCAGATAGAATTGACTACCTATTTGATTCTGCATCTATACTGAGTGGTATTTTATCCTTCTTTCATTCTTATGGCATCAAACCTCCCTCTTGTTAGGAATAACAGTCCACAAGACAACTGAGAGGGGGGGTGAATCAGTTGTAATCTAGATTATTAAACTTTATACTTTATAACCCAAATCTACAAATGTAAATGATAACACAGTAAATGCCAACACCATAACACAATATTTGTTGTCGGGGAAACCCTGTTAAAGGTAAAACCCCAGTGGGAATTAACACCCACAAATAATGTACTGAGAGTATAGTATCCCTGTTAAAAGATATTAGCCCTATTAGGAGCTTATTACAACATTACAATACATAGTCTCTATTACTAGAAAGACCCTATTAGGATTCAAAGAAAATAGTAGGCTCACTACCAAGGCACACTTCCCAAAGAAGGTTAAAGCCACCCTTAAGGATTTACAATCTGAATCAAGTGTATAAAGAAAATACACATTCCAGCGAACTGTCTGATAGCAACTGTCTTTGCTTGATCAAATCCAATGAATTATCAACTCTGCTTGTATCCAGCAGTCAACAAGATTCATAGCTTCCACACTTCTCTTTCTTTATCTTTCTCTTTCACAATTCTCCACAAGAATTTATCATTCATATATACCCTCTTACAATAATTCATTAGGTCGACCAGTTAAGCTTTCCTAATACATAATTAACTAGGTCCACCAATTAAGGCTTTCCATCATACAAATAATTACATAGCCCCTTGCTAAAATACACATGGTATCTATAAAAAGTATACAACATTTACAATCCATTACATATACTTCCAAATCTGTAATTCATGCTCACAATTAATTTCACACGCTACATGTCTAAATTCGGCCAGGAAATAGTTCTTCTCCAAAATACACACCATAGCTAACATCATCATTGTCCAATCAACAATCAAAATCAACCCATTACTCTATCATATGTTGGTTGTCCATCAGTAAGCTCGCAAGTTCTGAAATATCTTTGCCAGAAAGATATACCTGAAACACAGAGACCTGCTCTGTCTAGAATCACAGTTACAGTCCAGAAAACCAGTCTTCACTAAATCAACTGTAACATCCACAGTAGGTAACATAAATCAAGAAACCTTAGGAATAAGGTCAGCACACATCCTTCTTCATAAATCCAACTTTGATCATTCTGAATCATCCGTACAGTGTCCATACACTCCTTCCATTTAAGTAGCCAGTCTATCTTCTCCATAGAAATATATATTGACATCAGTGATAAAATATGAATATCAACAACATGATCAGTAACCAAAACTGATATCATCCAACAATCTCCCCCTTTGGCATTGATGGAAACATATGGGAAAATCCATATGTATCAACCCAAAAGTACTCTCTCTCAATACAATCTTCTCAATATCCTCAACACAAATGTCCCCAAAGCAGTAGGGATTTTCACATAGAATTCTTCCCCCTTTGGCAACAATGGAAAAGGGTGCCATAACTCATTTGTAGTCTTTTGTAAGATGTAGCTTTTTCAAATCTTCATGTCCAATCAGCTAGGTGCAAGATCACCCA
Source organism: Thuja plicata (assembly GCA_018584345.1). Lineage (NCBI taxonomy): Eukaryota > Viridiplantae > Streptophyta > Pinopsida > Cupressales > Cupressaceae > Thuja > Thuja plicata. The sequence goes on along the minus strand of MU225499.1, from coordinate 361,220 downwards.
AATGTACTCCATAGTATTCTCCTGTGATCACTCTCCCTAAGGAGTAGATCCATACATCAAGTCCAGAGAATGATATAGCTCTGAGATCCACTGGAATGATGCACATCTGCACCATTTAGTTTTTACTCAGAGGTGCCATCACACCAAGCTTGCCTCTGAGGTATTCAAAAACATCTTTTGGCAAAGGTTTAGTAAATATATCTGCTATTTGTTCCTTGGTGCTAATATACTCCAGTTTAATCTCTTTATCTGCTACCTTCTCCCTCAAGAAATGATACTTGATGGAAATATGTTTAGTCTTTGAATGCATTACAGGATTCTTTGACATATTCACTATCCTGGTGTTATCATAATGGATAATCGCTGGTTCTTTGAAAATTATTCCAATGTCCTTCAGCATTTGTTTCATCCAAACAACTTGTGTACAGTTTATTACAGCAACAACATACTCTGACTCAGCAATAGATTGAGCAATACAGTTCTGCTTCTTGCTCAACCAAGAAACCAGCCTTTTTCCAAGGAAAAATGCACCACCACTTGTACTCTTCCTGCCATCCACATTACCTTCCCAATCAGCATCAGTAAAAGCCTGCAATGTAAAATCATCAGATTTTTCATACCATAATCCATATTCTACTGTTCCTTTCAAATATCTAAAAATTATTTTCATAATAGCAAAATGTGTCTCTTTAGGATCTGCCTGATATTAGCCACAATTCCAACTGCATTGGTAATATATGTGTGATGAAAATGTGTCACACTTCTATGAATCATTTCATCCAAGGTTGCTCAAGAATGAGGCGTCAAATATCGACTCATAGCTCTCTAGTCATGGAGTGCAAAGGTTTGAAATGGAGGCCCTCAGATTAACCTAGTTAGTGCCCATGCAAGTACACCATGAAATGAGAGATTCAATGCATGAAAATGAGATCTACTCTATATGATAACAATGTATGAAAAGAAATTAATCTAAATGATAACAATGCATGATTAATC
>MU225499.1:328338-345271 GCA_018584345.1 Thuja plicata | reverse complement strand
ACATTCTCTACACATAGTGTTAGATGGCTTTACAATTCTAGGTAGATCTCTTACTGCTTTTGTCATACTTGCCTTCACAATGTTATCAAAATTAACATGACAAAATCTTTTGTGCCATAACCAACTGCCATCAACCTTTGCAATAAAAAAAGAAGCCTCGGATATGTTCAATTCAAATACATTATCTCTAGATTTAGTACCAGATGATATCAAGTCTCCTATTTTACTCTTGATAGAACATTTTCCATTTATGAAGTTTAGTTGATAACCCTTGTCCACTAGTTGTCGAACACTCAACAAACTATGCTTAAGTCCATCAACAAGTAATACATTGTCAGTGTTAGTCTTTCCATCCAAGGAAATAGATCCAATTACAATAATAAGTTTAGGAGTATTGTCACCAAATCTAAATACACCACCATCATGTCTTTTCAAACTCACAAACTCATTTTTATCTCCAGTCATATGATGTGAACAACCACTATCTATGACCAATTCAGATTTCTTTTCAACTCGGGATACTAATTCTTTTTCTTCATGCATAGGTTCATCATCTTTAATAGCAATAAATCCAATTTCATCATAGTCATCATCTTCATCATCAGATATACCTTCAGTAGCATAATAACATTCCTTATCCTTTGAGAACTTAGACTTGAAAAAACTTAGGTTTGTGCTTTGGAATTCTTGTAGGACATCTAGATGCAAAATGACCAATCTTGTTGCATGAAAAATATTTCAAAGGTAATTTTCCCTCAAACTTACCCTTACCTCTCTTTTCTCTTCTAGCAATCAGTGCAACGATTTCATCTAGCTTTACTTCTTCTTCCTGTATCTGTTCCCATTGATCAGCATAGGCTCCAAGTTCTTCTCTTAGGTCATTACTACTCATTCTTGCATTTCCAGGTAAGATTCTTTTGATTTTGTGCATGGTTTCTTTGAAGGATGACTTAACCTTAGGTAAAGTATCTCCCAATTCTGCGGCTTCAAATGTAGTTAGCTTGCCAATCAACATCTCTCTGGTGAAGTTCGGTATCAAAGGTATGATCTTCTCTATAGCTTGAACCTTGGTGCTATATGCAGGTGTCAAAGATCTGAGTATCTTTGCAATCACTTATTCCTCATTGTAAGTTCCTCCAGAGTTCCTAATACCAGTAACTACCTCATTGTTAGTAGTAACTAAGAGGGGGAGTGAATTAGTGGCCTCAAGAATTAATCCTTAAACCAACCCTTAAAACTTATAACCACAAATTATATCTCAAGTTATATTATATCCTACAAGATGTATGCCTTGAAATACTTTAATCAATTTTCTACTTGTCAGAATGCTTTGTAAATCTCTCTTCTGTATGATTATCGATAAGCAGTTAACTATTTACCGAAACACAGTAAATATGCAGAGTATACCGATCAATCCAGAATTGCATATGTGAAATGTAAAACAATAAATTAATAAAACATAAACACATAACACATGGATTTTTAACGTGGAAACCATGTTAAGGGAAAAACCACTAGGACCGGTACCCCACATTTTCACACTTTTGAAGTGAGCTATGTTAGGAGTCAACCCTATTAAAGGTTACAAACACACTGTTAGGTGTGACCTTGTTAGAGGATTTAGAAATAGTTTGTCACCTAGTATCTAGCATCTAATGCTACCATCCTTGATCAAAAACTCACTTGGCCTATCAATAGGTATCAGGCATATCCAATGCTACTTTTATGATCAAAATTTTTAATACTCCTTGGGATGTATCTCAATTGTAAAATACTTTTAATTCATGCTCGATTAAGAGGCTTTATGCTTCAATGGTTAAACTGAAACACTAATGATCTGTTCATACATACAACTCAATTACAGATTTTTAGATCTATTGTAAGTCCATTACCTCTCTGATCAATATAATCAATTCTATACCTTTGCTCCACACAGTTCTGCTCTGTGATGCTATCTCACTATTTGTCGATGTCTTTAGAATCTATCTCTTTCTCATCTTTTTGATCAAGAATGAATGAAGACTTCTTCTCCTTCATATTTTTGCATCTTTCCTCTTCTCTTTTTCACCCCACACACACCCATTCGTAATGAATTGGTTTTGTCTCTATATAGACATGATTTCCCCTTTTCTTGGATTTCTTGATTCTTGGCATGTTCCACACTTCTCACCAGTAGATTTAAAAAAAACTCCTAATTTATCTCAAAGAGATCTTCTTGCCAACTGGATAAATCAGCTTTAAATCAATTACTTATCTCTGGCTTTATCTGGATGATTAAAACAATGATAAGTATCCATTAATTCTATCTTTAGCTTCTTGAAAGCTAAGCATTTTGTCATTTTCTGAACTCTCTATTCTGTCAGTCAACACTTCAGTTATTCATCGGTGATAACTGACTGTTCCTTTGGTGTGACTTCAGTTGTCATTGGGATCTTCATCCTTGTATTTTCCGTCGGGCAACATTGAAATTGTTTCTGTCGGGTTACTCTGTGTTTTTCTTGTCGGGAAACATAGTAACTCTTCTCATCGATAATGTTGTGCATTATCTTTTAGGGTAACACTGTGACTCTTCTCCTTTACTCTGACCATCAGTGTGCACTCCATCAGTGTATGTAGTCACTTAGTAAATACTTGACTTGTATGCATTGCTGATAACATAGCTTTTGATTCATCGGTTCTTTGAAGTCTTTAGCAATATTCCATGACCATATAGATTATATCAAGTTGACATCAATGACAATACAATACATTAACTGATTTAATTTCTTGTATGATCATCAACTTAACATCTTTAAACATTCAATTAGTTACATGTCGGCAAGTGTCAAAGATCTGAGTATCTTTGCAATCACTTCTTCCTCATTGTAAGTTCTACCAAAGTTCCTAGTACCAGTAACTACCTTAGTAATTCTTTGTGCATATGCTCTAATGTTCTCATCCTCTCTCATCTTCAGTGATTCCATCTTTGTCTTCTAGTTCTATAACATTTCTCTCTTTGTAAACTTGTCTCCAACATATAGTGCTTCCAGTCTTGTCCATATTTCATGTGCAGAGTCTAAGTCCTTTACTTCAGTAAATTCTCCTATTGATAATGTGCTGATTAAGGATTCCTTTGCAACCATATTGTATGAGAATAGCTTCTTTTGATCCTCATTAGCTTTCTCTAATTCATCCTTAGTCGCTACCTTTTCCTTCTTCTTTGTTATCATCCAGTAATCAATTCCCAAACATAGCAAATGTGTTCTCATCTTGTTCTGCCAAATGTCAAAGTTTTTAGGATCAAACTTTGGACTATCCTTCTTGTAGTAAGTCATCTTCAAGATCACCTCAAGTTGTTAAACTTTCTCTTTGAGGACCAATAGCTTTGATACCAATTGTTAGGAATAATAGTCCACAAGACAACTGAGAGGGGGGGTGAATCAGTTGTAATCTAGATTATTAAATGTTATACTTTATAAACCAAATCTACAAATGTAAATGATAACACAATAAATTCCAACACCATAACACAATATTTGTTGTCAAGGAAACCCTGTTAAAGGTAAAACCCCGGTGGGAATTAACACCCACAAATAATGTACTTAGAGTATAGTATCCTTGTTAAAAGATATTAGCCCTGTTAGGAGCTTATTACAACATTATAGTACATAGTCCCTATTAGGAGACAGACCCTATTAGGATTCAAAGAAAATAGTAGGCTCACTACCAAGGCACACTTCCCAAAGAAGGTTAAAGCCACCCTCAAGGATTTACAATCTGAATCAAGTGTATAAAGCAAATACACATTCCAGCGAACTGTCTGATAGCAACTGTCTTTGCTTGGTCAGTTTCAATGAATTATCAACTCTGCTTGTATCCAATAGTCAACAAGCTTCACAGCTTCCCCACTTATCTTTTTTTATCTTTCTCTTTCACAATTCTCCACAAGAATTTATCATTCATATATACCCTCTTACAATAATTCATTAGGTCGGCCAGTTAAGCTTTCCTAATACATAATTAACTAGGTCCACCAATTAAGGCTTTCCATCATACAAATAATTACATAGCCCCTTGCTAAGATATACATGGTATCTATAACAAGTATATAACATTTACAATCTGTTACATATTTTTCCAGATCCATAATTCATGCTCACAATTAATTTCACACGCTACATGTCTGAAGTCGACCAGGAAATAGGTCTTCTCCAGAATACACGCCACAGGTGACATCATCAATATCCAATAAATAATAAAAATCAACCCATTACTCTATCATATGTTGGTTGTCCATCAGTAAGCTCGCAAGTTCTGAAATATCTTTGCCAGAAAGATATACCCAAAACACAGAGACCTGCTCTGTCCAGAATCACAGTTACAGTCCAGAAAACCAGTCTAAACTAAATCAACTATAACATCCACAGTAGTTAACATAAAGTCAAGAAACCTTAGGAATAAGGTCAACACACATCCTTATACATAAATCCAACTTTGATCATTCTGAATCATCCGTACAGTGTCTGTACACTCCTTCCAGTTAAGTAGCCAGTTTGTCTTCTCCATAGAAATATATGTTGACATCAGTGACAAAACATGAATATCAACAACATGATCAGTAACCAAAATTGATATCATCCAACACCTCTTAGGATTTATACCTTGGCTCTTAGTACATTATCATCTCCTCCATGTACCAACTTCAATTTATCCCACATTTTATTTACAGAGGTGCAAGTTTTGGCATCTTCAAACTCAGCATCGGAGAGTGAGGAAGCAAGTTCTATCATCATGCAATTATGCTTATGTTTTTCTCTCAATTGCTCAAGAGTGTGAGGTCCTGTAGGCAACACATATTCAGTATCTAGGTGTTGAGTAACATCATTACCAATACTTGATAGGTGGAGTCTTATTCTACTCTTGCATGATGCAAAGTTGTCTTTATTCAACTTGGACACATCTTGTTTGTTCATCTTGTGATCTTTTTTCTTGAGCTGATAAACTTCCTTCCTAAGCACACAAGCTCGGATACCAATTGTTAGAATAACTAAGAGGGGGGTGAATCAGTGGCCTCAAAAATATTCCAATAAATCAACTCAAAAACTTAGTACCACAATATTAAGCCTCTAGTTATCTTCAGTCCTACAAGATGCATGCCTTGAAACAATCTTATTAAATAAATACTGCTCGGAGTTCACTTTTAAAACTTATTCTTACTGTTTACCGATTAGTAGACTTTCATTTACCAAAAAATAGTAAATTTCTTAGTGTATATTGATCAATCCAAAATTATTTATGTGTAATGCAAAACACTAAAGTAATGACTCATAAACACATTGACACATGGATTTTTAACGTGGAAACCCTATTAAGGGAAAAACCACTTGGGACTGGTAACCCAAAATTTTCACTCTTTTGAAGTGAGCTCGGTGAAGAGCCAACCCTATTAAAGGTTACAAACACATTGTTAGGTGTGACCTTGTTAGAGGATTTAAATAGAATAGTTTGTCACTTGATATCAGGCATCTCTATGCTACCTTCTATGACCAAACCCAGTGTATTTTGTCAAATGGTATCTGGCATCTCATGCTGTCTTTGTGATCAAACTTTTTGATACTCCTTGGGATGTATCTCAATATATAAAGGATTGTTAAGTCCTGCTTAGTTAAGAGACTTTCTAAATCAATGGTTAAACTGAAATAGTAAATGATCTATTCACACATACAACTTAGACTTGTAGATTTTCAGATCTATTGTAAGCTCATAATACCTTTCTTATCAATGTATATTTTCAATACCTTTGCTGCACTTCTTTCTTCTTGGTGATGTTATGCTTCTCTTTTTATCAGTGTCCACAGAAATATTTTTCTCTTTCCTCAGCTTGATTGATGAGGATAAAATAGCTTAAATCATTTACTTATCTCTAGCTTTAACTTGTCGATGAAAACAATGTCAACAACCAGTTAAGTCTATCTTTCACTCTTGCTAGCTAAGTATTTTTTTGTTTCTAAACTTCAGTTATTTTTGGTGTTTTAACTCCTTGATAGCTTCAATCAACACTTTAGTTCTTCTCGGGTCTCTGTCGGTGTTGTCTGTCGATCAGGGTTGTTTTTCATTCAGTGTTGTCTATTCGTCGGGTAACACTGTAATTTTGGCTGTTAGTAATGCTTGTCGGTTTTCTTGCTCAGGTATCACTGGGACTTTTCTCTCGGGTTTCTCTGTCCATTGAGTTCCACTAACCGTCGGTGTTTGTAGTCACTTAGTGAATGTTGGTCTTTTATGCATTAGTGAAAGCATAATCTTTCTCTCTGATTGTCTGAAGTCTTTGAAACTTTGTATATAACCGATCAAATTATATCAAGATGACATAAATGACAAGACAATCCATTAACTAATTTAATGTCTTGCATTATCTTTCTGTATTTCAGTGATCAACTTAACATCTTCTAAATTCAATTAGTTATATGTCATCAAAATCCAATTAAAAAGAGTCACACTAGGATCTATTACAAATCTTCTGCAATCGTTGGGCCATTTACCTTCTACCAAGACATGCAAATCACAATCCAATTTCTCAGATCCAACACTCAAATTCCATCTCCCTCTCTCCTCCCTAAGCTAAGAAAAAAATACAAATTAAATACAAGAGGCAACCAATAGGTCGGCCTATGAGATCCATAATTATCTAGCATTGGAGAAACCCACGACTTAGATTTAGGTCCACAAAATCCCCAATGGGAGATTCATCATTAATATAGAGACCCAAACTAAATGCATAAGTCGGCTAGCAAGTTGGCCTACAAATCCATCAAATAAAACCCAGTCAATGAAAATACCACCAAGAAATAGAGACCAGTTCAATAAGCAGTTCGAGGCAACTGAACCTACTTAGATAAACAACCAAGTAGAAATCACAAAGCACCGAGTCACCAATAGTAACCGAGTACCAATACTGACCACGTACTGAGCGACACCATCGAGAAGAACACCACGGTCGAGCTTAGTCACTGTGTCAATCAACCACTGATCAATAGGAAACTAAGAAACCAAGTACTCCTCTAAGCTACAAAACTCCAAAAGTAAACATATTTTTGTTTGATACAGGATTACCAAGAATCCTAGGATGCTCCTGCATCAGACACCCCAGGTAAAAGAATATGTTCCTATAAAGGAAATCATGTACATATTAAGGGAATTAGAACAAGTATCCCATACTTGTTCTTTACCTATCCTCTTGTCCTTCATCCCATGTTGTCTTCACTCTGTCCACTGTTCCATTCAACAAGTTCTCCTACCCTGCATTTTTCCTAGATCTCTTGTCTACAACTGAAAGTAACTGACTTTGACCATCCTCTATCTTCTTCTACTTTCTTAATGTACTTTTGATACAATCAGTATTTTGGGGAACGTCATCCTCACTAGACTTACTAATCAACTCAATATTGTCTAAATCTCTCTGTGTCACAAGTGCCACCATCTGCTACACCACCTTAGTCAAAAATACCATTTGTTTCTTAATTTTTGCAAGTTCCTCATAAATGTCATCTCCTTAAATTTTTCCTTCAGATGCTCCTACCTTTCACTCATAGGATTAGGTTCATCAACTTTTCCAATGTCACTCGGACAACACCTAATGACTCCACATCTTTTAACTGTCACTTCTTGCAAAGGCACCAGTTTATACTTGGAACCTCCCTTCCTAACCAAATAGGTATTAGCATGACCATCAAACAATATATGTCTATCATATTGCCAAGGTGTACTGAGAAAAACATGACAAGCATCCATAGGCAACACATCATATAATATCTCATCATAATAAGATCCAATCTTAAAATTAACTAGGCATTGCTCCTTAATCCTAATGTTAGACATGTCTTGTATCCAACTAATATGATAAGGATTATGATGTTACCTGCTTTCCAATTTTAAATTACTAACCATCTCTTCTGAAACAAAGTTCTCAGGTTTTCCACCATCAATTATGACATTACATACCTTATCCTTGCACTTACATTTGGTTTTGAACAAATCCTTCTTTGTACTGGTTCATTAATACATGTAGCCAGTCTTCTGGTAATTAGAACTTCACAGTGTTCTACAGTATTCACTAGACTCTCCTCGGTACTTAGGGTAAGCTTCTTTTGAGGACATGAAAAGGCCATGTGTTCTTCTCACCACAATAAAAACAAGTACCAATGAAATCACTTCTTCCTCTTCTTTCGTACCCACCATTGTAGTTCCTAATGGTTTGAGTATTGTTGGATCCTACATCAGTATTATTAGGATTCTCCACTCCATTACTCCCAGCAATTGTGTCATCACCCTTACCACCTCAGTTTCTATTATTCTATCTATTTTCAAATTTCTTGTTCAACTTCTCTCCAATCTTCAATGCCATATGATAAGCATCTCCTATTGTTTTCATCTAAACAATAATTAATTGTTCTTGAATACTAGGTATCAAGCCATAGATATACCTAGCAACCTTCTCTTTATCAGCTTTAGAATGACCATTCCTAATTAGGATTCTATAAAACTCCTTGGTATAGCCTTGCACTGATTTGTTTGTCTTCTTCAATCCTTGCATCTTCTTAAACATCTCCAATTCATAGTCCACCAGAATGAATTGATTCTTCATCTTTTCAACCATTTAGTTTCATCTAGTAATCTTGTCTTTTCCTCTCCTACTTATTTCCAATTGAACTTATTTCCACCATATATTTTCATGACATTTAATTTTTGTCTTTGCAAATCAAACTCTATCAGGATCTTCCACTTCCTCATACTTGAAGTATTCATCCATCTCTTTAATCCAATCGATCAACTCCTCTAGCCTAAGGCTTCCATCATATGTAGAAACTTCAATATTAGTTATTTTCCCAATATTAGGCATATCTTTCATAAATCTAACCTCTTCTAGATCTCTGACGTCTTCTATTGCTTCCTCGAAATGATCTTCTTCATCAGATTCTTCACCACTATCTCAGTTTTCTTTAGATGCATTCTTTCTTTGCAACTCCACTTGTAGATCTTACACTTGTCTCTGCAAAGTTATAAAATCTTCCAGATTTAATTCCTCCTTAGGTTCATCCTATGTGATCTCATGGGTTTTCTTCTGAGGCATCTTCAATCTAGCAATTGACAACTTAGCTCCTCTTCCAGTGATTTACACTTAGCTTTGATACTATCTGATGCAGTCAAGACCGGAGAGATCTCAAAACAGACGTCCAGACTTGCATCCAACAACAAGAACAGTGGAAACAACCAATAAAATAGGAATAGGAACCAACACAAGAGAATTATTATCATTAATATCAATTACATCCAACATGTCAGGTTGTAAGGCCTTCCCGATTATGGAAAATTACAAAGATTCACACTAAGATCTATTACAGATCTTCTTCAAGCATCAGGCCATTTACCTTCTACCAAGACATACAACTCACAATCCAACTTCTCAGCTGCAAAACTTAGATTCCATCTCCCTCTCTCCTCCCTAAGTTAAGAACAAAATACAACTTAAATACAAGAGGAAACCAATAGGTCAGCCAATAAGATCCATAATTATCTAGCATTGGAGAAACCCACAACCCAGATTTAGGTCCACACAATCCCTAATGAGAGATTCATCATTAATATCGCAACCCAAATTAAATGCATAAGACGGCCATCAAGTCGGCCTGCAAATCCATCGAATAAAACCTAGTCGGTTAAAAGACCACCGAGAAATAGAGACCAATCGGCTAAGTAGAACTAAGCCAACCGAACCTACTCGAAGAAACAACTGAGTAGAAAGCACAAATCACCGAGTCACCAACAGTAACTAATTACCAATAGTGACCGGGTATTGAGCAACACCATGGAGTGGAATACCACCGAGATTAGTCACCGAGTCGACCAACCACTGATCAACAAGAAACTAAGCAACTAAGTACTTCTCTAAGCTACCAAACTCCAAAATTAAACATGTTTTTGTTTGATATAGGATAGCCAATAATACTAAGATGCTCTTGCATCAAATCTACAATAAGATTATTAGCAATAACACTTGACATAATATATATATTATTAGGTTCATCCTCCATAATTGCAACAAAAACAAGTTCATCTTCACTCTTAACATTATTTGATTCATCATTAGTGACTCCTTCATCATCAATAGAATAATAACTCTTTTTCTCATCTTTACACTTATCAGACTTGTACTTAGGAAATATCTCCAGACATATCGAGGCATAATATCCTATCTTTTTGTAACAAAATCCTTTAAAAGGCATTTTTACTTTGTACTTACCAAAGCCTTTTGATAGTCTCCTTGCCACTAGTGCTTCCAATTATTGAAGCTCTCTTTCTTCTTCTTCAAGATTTCTTATCTCCTTTTCATATTTTGGTACTCTTCTTATAGATCCTTCACCTTGATCTGATCTATGCATGTATCTTCCTGATGTAGTTGCCTTGAAATCTTATTCAACTTTGGGTATAGAATCACCAAACTCACTCATTTCAAAAGAAGATAACTTACCAACCAGTGTATCTTGTCACAACAATAATAGTTCTAATTTCCTCAATAGCGACAAATTTTCTTTTGTAAGCTGAGGGTAGTGATCTTAGTACCTTTGAAACAATATCTCCTTCATCCAATACACCACTAGCACATCTGATGCTGCAAACTAATTCATTTATCTTCAACATATAAGAGTTGGTGTTCTCATCTTCAGACATTCTTAGAGATTCGCACCTTCCTTTCAGGATTTTTAACTTATATTTCTTGACACATGCATCACCTTCATCCAGGGTTTCTATCTTTTTTCAAATCTGATGTGCAGCCTCCAACTCCATTACATTAGTATACTCTATATCTGATAGGGCACTTAGCAGCACTTACTTTTCTTTGATGTTATACTCAAACTGCTTCTTCTCATCTGGTGTAGCTGAAGATATATCTGCAGGGGGAGTGTAGGATTTCTTTGTGATGGTCCAATATTATTCTCCAATGCATCTTATATGATTGATCATCCTTCCTTTTCATATAGGGTAGTTTGTTCCTTCAAACCTAGGAATTTCCTTCTTGTAATTTGTCATATCATATCTCCCTCAAGTTGTTAGGCTTCCTTCAAGGGACCAAAGCTCTGATACAAATTTTTGATAATATGAAAATGGGAAACTAAGAGGGGAGGTAAATATTTGTTCCCAAGGATCTTATCATTAAACCCTTAGTCCTTAAACCCTTAACCTGAACACCCTTATTTCTGATCTGATTAAGTGAAAATGTGAAACATGCATGCATATACAAAACAAAATCTTGTTCACACACTTTCACACATAATTTTTATCATGAAAACCTTGTTAGGGGAAAAACCATAGTGGGGTTCATTATCCACAATAAGAAAATACCTTGTTAGAAGTATAACCTTATTACAATGTATGGGGAATGCACATGCATTCAAGCTCACTGTCTAGAGCTCACTAAAAAAATGAAAATCCTTGGGATACAACCCTGATCACAATAAGGATGGGATTGCTTCCTTACAATATGATCACTACAATGATCTAATTTTTTTTTTGAACTGGATAACAACATCTACCTTATGCCAAAGTTAGCTCCATTGAAGTACAACCAAGATCTATGATCTAATTCTCTCTGACTCCTTCAGATCAGAAACTTAGCCTTCAAGATATCTCCACAAATTCTCTCCTAGCAACCTTTGGCATTCACAACCAATCTTCCACTTATGCACCCAATTATTATTTTCCCTAATTCATCATCTTATACCAAGAACTAGGTTTGCCAAACCTAATTCACCATCTCTTCAAATTATCGCACCAAATCTCATGCTCAAATCCATCTCTGACTATCAAATCATAATCATGACCTATAACCACCATCTTGAGATCATAAATCTCCAAGATTTCATAATTTAACACTTGCGCAACATGATTTACCAACTAAGTCATCCAAGAACAAGAATAATAATATTATTATTATTATTATTGACCAAAAATCCCACCAATCTGATCCTTTTGATCCATGTGTATTTCCAACTCATAAAGTACATACTTCAAGAACATCTTATAGCATCGTGATAAACACTCAAATACACAAATCCACCACAACCATTAGATTTTCCAACCCCTTTTCCATTGGAATTCAAGAACACTATCACTAAGACTCTGAGACAATAAAATATTTTATCTGAACCTTTGAATTACAAACTCTTTGATTTGAAGACATCTAAGTATGTCCCAAACATACTCCTATGTTTTCTCCAATAAATTCCAACCTGATTGTGCATACCAAACCTTTTTCTATCTTCCTATTGATGCATTCTTTCACCCTATCTGTCAGTCACCTTTTGTAACCTGGTTATCTATCCAAATCATCATGAAAGCTTCTACAACTTTGGGTGAACTAAGTAAAAACTTATTCATCCTTCCTCTACATGTGTGACTTAATCTCTGCAATATCTACTTCCTACCGAACCTTTTAGCATTCTGCTCCACTGGCTAACTTGCAACAATTAAGTTAGCAATAACAAAATAACTCTTTTGTTCACTTCCTCTAATCAATCCATTTTCTATGTTGACATTGATGCCAACACAATCATATTCCATATTTTCTAATGTACCAACACTTACTACAAATTACAATACATTTTTGTAAATATTCTTAAGGTCAACCCAGTGTTGATTTAATTCGTAGTTATGGATATATAAGATTTACATATTTGGCTATTTTAGTGTGAGTAGTGTATTCTATGTATGCGAAGGGTATATGATCAGAGGTTTCATTCGGAGGAAAGAAGAGATTGGGCATGAAGTGTATTGATTTAGTATACTATACCTAAATGGAAATTTTTTGGCATATGTAGATGTTGTGATCTAGTTCATCATTTTTGGATTGTTTTTCATGATATTTGTAAGGCAGTAAGCCTTCCCTTTTTTATTTGAGTAGTGAGCTTTAGGCTGTAAGCCTGAATGCATGTGCATTCCACTTTTGTACTTAAACCTTTAATATGGTTAATACTTCTACAGAGTATTTTATTTGTGGTTTCTATCCCCATGTTTTTTTCCCTTGACCGGGTTTCCACGATAAAAATCAAAGTGTTATGATGTTGTGGATGTTTATTTTATGTTATTTCACTTTAATTTTCTTTCCATCTGGTTTATGGTTTAAGAATCATATTAATAAGGCTAGAAATTGCAGAACATTGATTCACACCCCCCCTCTAAGTTTTATTTAATGCCAACAATTGGTATCAGATCTTTGTGCCTCAGAGGAAGTATAACAACTTGAATAAGATCTTGATAGGTGATTCAATGGACTTAGACGGTATTCAAAATTAACTCCTTGTTGCACTTGATGATCTTGACCAATCCAAAGCTAAAAATTTTGAATTTTAAGAAGAGTCTTAAGGAAGCAAAAAAAATCATTTAGACATTTAAATGAAAGTTGAACAAATCCATGGAAAAGAGGAATGAACTTCTTGAGAAACTAAAGAAGAAAGGAAGCAATGATGATTCTCAAACCCTGAAGAAGAAGAATACAAATGAATGTGAGAAACTTGAAAAAGAAAGAGAAGTCCTAAAGTATGAGATGGAATTTGTGGTGATGAATCTAACTAAGGGAATTGAATAAAGAAATAAGAATGAGGAGAACCTTGATCAGTTCTTGAATGAGAAGATAAAAGAATGTGAAAAGACAAAGCATGATATGGAAACTAGGTGAGAATACTAAAAGAGGAAATTAAAGGAAGAAAGAAGAACCAAGACTACCTTATTTAGAAAGGCAAACATAATGATGATGAACTTACAAAAATGATTTAAGATCTTGAGAATGAACTTTTTGTTCCAAAATAATTTAAGGAGGAATTCAAGGCCAACTTAGTGAAGCTTGATGCACAACTTGAAATACAAAGAATGAAAGGTGATACACATAGTATTAGCTTTGAGAAAGGAGAGAGTTTTGAGTATGGTCAAATATGGTCAAATATATTCCTTATCAAACAATAAGAATGGAAATCCTAAGAAGTCTCCAATAATACAACCTAATGCTCAAAATTTCAATGGTAGATGCTTTGTTTGTTTGTGTGTAATTTGAGTATCACAAACCTTCATAAAACATTAATATGATCAATCAATTCAAGATATAATACTAGTTTAAATAAATGAATTGAAACAAATCATGAGTGTTCTATGGATCTCTGGTTCTGGGACTTGAATTATGCTCTTGGCTGCAATTTTGATCCTCAAGTGACAACCTATAAAATGAGAATTCAATATGATGTAAGATGTTATGACGAATAATAAAAATTCTATTATAAATTATCAAAATAACTATATTACGATGCAAATTGTCTATTATAATAATTCTCAAAATGAAGAAATAATATGCAAACCAGTGTTATGCCTATTCTTTGATAGAAGTTGATGTCTAAACCAACATTATGTTTTTTCTTTGATGATAGTGGATGTTCAAACTAGTATTATGCAATTACTCTATATGAAAGTGAATGCTTTTACTCTAATTATGCATCCTATTTATAAGATTTCCCAAGGTGTAAGGGGAAAATTAGATTAACAATGATGAATATGTGATTTGAGCTTAAGTTTGATGATGTGTCCCCTTTGAGTGGACAAGATTCCCTTTGAAGATTAAATGGTTAAGATTGAAAATCCATTTTGTGATCCATGTGCACTTGTTAGTAATAACTGAGAGGGGGGGGTGAATTAGTGGCCTCAAAAATTTATCCTTTAATCACTAACCACCAATCAACAAACCTCAGATTATTAAGTCCCTATAAGATGCATGCCATGAAATACTAATAATGATTAAATTGTCTGTCATTTTACCTTGTATGTCCTTATTCTCCTTGATAACCGATAAGCAGTAAAACTATTTACCAATACACAGTAAATATGCAGAGTATACCAATCAATTTAGAAATGCATATGTGAAATGTAAAATAGTAAAGTAATAACCATACACACATAACACATGGATTTTAGCGTGGAAACCCTGTTAAGGGAAAAACCACTGGGACCGGTACCCCAAATTTTCACTCTTCTAAAGTGAGCCCTGTTAGGAGGCAACCCTGTTAAAGGTTACAAACACACTGTTAGGTGTGACCTTGTTAGAGGATTTTATACATAGAGGTTTTCACTTAGTATCTGGCATCTATTTGCTACCATCCTTAAATCAGCCTCCTTCTTAGACTGTCAATAGGCTTTAGGAAAATATTGCTACCATCCTTGAATCAACCTTCTTCTTAGACTGTCAATAGGCTTTATGCAATTTCAATGCAACTTTTATGAATCAACCTTTTTGGCACTCCTTGGGATGTACCTCAATATTTAGAAGACTGTTAAGTCCTGCTCTGTTAAGAGAATTGATGCTTCAATGGTTAAACTGAAACACTATGACCTGTTTCTAATGCAACTTGAATTGCAGATTTTTAGACCTATTTAAGTACATTACCTCTCTGATCAATGTATCAATTCAATTCTTTTGTGATCCACACTTTCTACTCTGTGATGTTGTGCTTCACTATTCGTCGGTGTCTGTAGAATTCTTTAGCTCTTCTTCAACTTGATTGATCAGGACTGTATGAAGTTATCCTTCATCAGTTTCTCTTCAGCATCCTCTTTTTATTCACTCCCCTTCCTGTGTATGTGATTGATTACGGAAATGAATTATGCTTGTCTCTTATATAGACATGATATTCCTTAATTCTTGATTCTTGATTCTTGGCATGAAAAATAATCCAGTCAATCTAATTTAAAGATTTAACTCCTGATTTATCTCATAGTTATCTTATTTCCAACTATACAAATCTTCCTTAAATCAATTACTTAACTCTGGTCAAATAAAACAAATAAAACAACCAGTTAAGTCTATCCTTAAGCTCTGCCAACTAAATATTTTGTCATTTTCTGAACTCTCTGTTCTGTCGATCAACTCTGCAGTTAGTCGTCGGTGACAACTGCCAGTTTCGTCAGTGTGACTTCAGTTAGCTCCGAGATCTCCGTCTGTCGGGCATCCTTGGATTTTACTCGTCGGGTATCACTATGATTTTTCTTTATCGAAAAACATTGTCTTCTGCTCGTTGGGCGTCACTGTGACTTTTTCTTTGCCTTTACCAATGGTGTGTACTCCATCGGTGTTGTTTGTCACTTAGTGAATACTTGAATTTTATGCATTGCTGAAAGCATAATCTCTGTCCCATTGATTCTCTGAAGCCTTTGGCATTATGTACATGACTGTACATATGATATCAAGTTGACATCAATGACAATACAAACCATTAACTAATTTAATGTCTTGCATCATCTTCAACTTAACATTATCAAACATTCAATCAATTACATGTCATCAATCTCTCCCTTTGGCATTGATGGAAACATACTATATTATCACACTATACTATTTCTAATACAATATGAAATACAATTGTTGAGATTCATCAAATTACCAAACAGTTTGTTTTGATAACCGATAAAAATGTCTGACCGCTGGTAAGCTCTGTGTTAGCTTAGATTTGATTCTTGCAGCTTTCTTTATTTCTTGTATTGATGTGTTGTGTTCTTTTCTTGTGTCAATTTCTCTCTTTTGACTATTCTTCTTCTTGATGTCTCTGTTTCTTGTCAGCAACTCTCCCTTTGTATATGATTCCTTCATACAAATTCTCTCCCTATGGATATGATCTTTCCCTGTTTGGAGTAATATGATAATGAATAATTTCTTGTGATAATATGGATACATTCTCTCCCTTTGACAACAATGTCAAATAAATATTTTAAAAATATCTGACATTCATGTCAAATAATTATTTTCTTCTATCCATAATATATTCCTTGAATTTCCCTTATCCATCAGCAATACAACAATATTCTCTGGTGCTCGGTTCTGATATATACCTTTCTGTATATAGATGTAGCTTTGAAGTTCATCTTT
>MU225499.1:309797-325848 GCA_018584345.1 Thuja plicata | reverse complement strand
ATCAACAAAGAGAATAAAATATCTATCTCCATAATAACTCTTTGTCCTCATAGGTCCACATAAATCAGTATGGACTAATTCTATAATATCATCAGATGTATGGGTTTTACTTTTGAAACTAGACTTTTTCATTTTACCTTTTTGATCATTTGTGCACATGATGTTGTCTGGCTTTGTCATCGTCGGTAAGCCTCTTACACTTCTTCTTCTGCTTATTTTTATCATGTTGTCAAAATTCACATGACACAATCTTTTGTGTCACAACCATATGTATTCGTTTCTAGTCATTAAGCAAGTGGTGTTAGTTTCATTCAGATAGAATAAGTTACCTTTAGTCTGTTCACCGGTACCAATTAGTTTTCCTGATTCATTAAAGATCTTTGCCTTGTTGTTTTCAAATGCTACTCTATGACCTAAAATATTCAGCTGAAAAACACTCAACAGATTATAATTCAATCCTTTTACCCAATAATCATTTTCACATTTAATCAGGTTATTCAACATTATAGTTCCTTTACCTTCAACCGGACAAGGTGTATCATTTCCCATTCTTACTGTACCACCATTATAATATTCAAAAGTGTTAAAATTTTCTTTGTCACCAGTCATGTGGTGAGTACAGCCACTATCTATAATCCAGATATCATTCTTACTAACCTTAGATATGAGTGCAGTTTCTTCATACCTTTCATCTTCATCTGAATCATCGTTCATAGCTACAAATACCATCTCAATGTCATCATCAGGTTCGGTGTCAGTATCTTCATCTTTGCAAGCAGCTAGGTAGCTATCCTTCTTGCCTTTATCCTTGTGGTCTCGAGTATCCTTTCTTTCTGATTGTCGGTAACCTCTGTAATCTTTGATATCACCTCTGTTAGATTTCTTCTCAAAAGGTCTGTCATTACTTCTATCATCTTTTCTTCTATTAAGACATCTTGCAGCAAAGTATCAAATCTCTTTACGATTAAAGCATACAAGTGGTAGCTTGCCTTTTTATTTACCTTTGCTTCTCTATATTCTTCTTTCCATGAGTGCTTCTATTTCATCTAGATCTTCTTATTCACTTTCACTTTCACTGTCCCTTCTAGATGAGTATTTATGATTGGATTTGCTTATTTTCATAGAAGACTTAAATGCAGATTCTAAACTTGGTAAGACACTATTGTCAAAGTTATTCATCTTAAATGAAATCAATCTACCAATTAAACTATTAAGAGTAACTATATTGTTTGCTACTGCTCTAATTTCTTGAATAGCATAAACTCTAATAGCATATACAGGCAATAAGGTTCTTAAGATTTTACTTACCACTATTTCTTCTTCAAGTGTACCTCCAACACCTCATATAGCATTGACTACTTTTATTCTTGTGTTGTACTGTGTGATGTTTTCTCCTTCTTTCATTCTGAGATCATCAAACTTTCCTCTAAGGCTTTCTGCCTTGGCTCTCAGGATATTTGTATCACCTCTGTGTACAAGCTTCAGTTTGTCCCACATTTTCTTTGCAGTTTTGCAATCCTTGACATCTTCAAATTCAGCATCAGAGAGTGAGGAAGATATCTCTATAACCATGTAGTTATGCTCATGCTTCTCTCTCAATTGATCTACTATCAATACTCCTATAGGAAACACAAATTTAGTATCTAAGTATTGAGTAACATCATTACCAATACCTGAAAAGTGGAATCTTATCCTGCTTTTCCATGAAGCAAAGTTGTCTTTGTTCAACTTGGGCACATCTCATCTGTTCATCTTGTGATCTTTACATAGGTCTTGAAACCTTCCTTCTAAGCACACAATCTCTGATACCAATTTTTATTAATAACTGAGAGGGGGGTGAATCAGTGGCCTCAAAAATTTATCCTTTAATCACTAACCATCAATCAACAAACCTCAAATTATTAAGTCCCTACAAGATGCATGCCATGAAATACTAATAATGATTAAACTGTCTATCGATTTACCTTGTCTATCCTTATTCTCCTTGATAACCGATAAGCAGTAAAACTATTTACCGATACTCAGTAAATATGCAGAGTATACCAATCAATCGAGAAATGCATATGTGAAATGTAAAGTAGTAAACTAATAACCATACACACATAACACATGGATTTTAACATGGAAACCCTTTTAATGGCAAAACCACTGGGACCGGTACCCCAAATTTTCACTCTTCTGAAGTGAGCCCTGTTAGGAGCCAACCCTATTAAAGGTTACAAACACACTGTTAGGTGTGACCTTGTTAGAAGATTTTATACATAGAGGTTGTCACTTAGTATCTGACATCTATTTGCTACCATCCTTGAATCAGCCTCCTTCTTAGACTGTCAATAGGCTTTAGGAAAATCTTGCTACCATCCTTTAATTAGCCTTCTTCTTAGACTGTCAATAGGATTTATGCAGTTTCAATGCTACTTTCATGAATCAACCTTTTTGGCACTCCTTGGGATGTACCTCAATATGTAGAAGACTGTTAAGTCATGCTCTGTTAAGAGACTTGATGCTTCAATGGTTAAACTGAAACAGTATGACCTATTTCTAATGCAACTTGAATTGCATATTTTCATATCTATTTAAGTACATTACCTCTCTGATCAATGTATCAATTCAATTCTTTTGTGCTCCACGCTTTCTACTTTGTGATGTTGTGCTTCACTATTCATCGGTGTCTACAGAATTCTTTAGCTCTTCTTCAGCTTGATTGATCAGGACTATATGAAGTTATCCTTCATTAGTTTCTCTTCAGCATCCTCTTTCTATTCACTCCCCTTCCCGTGTATGTGATTGATTATGGAAATGAATTATGCTTGTCTCTTATATAGACATGATATTCCTTAATTCTTGATTCTTGATTCTTGGCGTGAAAAACAATCCAACCAATCTAATTTAAAGCTTTAACTCCTAATTTATCTCATAGTTATCTTCTTTCCAACTGTACAAATCTTCTTTAAATTAATTACTTAACTCTGGTCGAATAAAACAAATAAAACAACCAGTTAAGTTTATCCTTAAGCTCTGCCAGCTAGATATTTTGTCATTTTCTGAATTCTTTGTTCTGTCGGTCAACTCTGCAGTTAGTCATCGGTGAGAACTGCCAGTTCCGTCGGTGTGACTTCAGTCAGCTTCGGTATCTTTGTCTGTCGGGCATCCTTGGATTTTACTCGTCGGGTATCACTATGATTTTGCTTCGTCAGGCAACACTGTCTTCTGCTCATCAGGCATCATTGTGACTTTTTCTTTGCCTTTACCGATGGTGTGCACTCTGTCGGTGTTGTCTGTCACTTAGTGAATACTTGACTTTTATGCATTGTTGAAAGCATAATCTCTGTTCCATTTATTCTCTAAAGTCTTTGGCATTATGTACATGACCGTACAGATGATATCAAGTTAAAATCAATGACAATAAAAACCATTAACTAATTTAATGTCTTGCATCATCTTCAACTTAACATTATCAAACATTCAATTAGTTACATGTCATTAGCACTTTGTTCTTGTCCCCTGATTTTCATCATGTAGTGGCAAGTTAGAACTTTTAGGAGGATTTAATTCAAATGAATTAATTAAATTAGCCATGTATGATATTCAAATGAGTAAGAATTAATTAATTAAGGAACTATGTAATCAAATGGTTAATTCAATTATATAATTAATTAATTTTGATTTATTTAATCCAAATGGCTTAAATTTAATTATGTTTTTTCTTTGACCATTTGTAGGCATATACATTTGCCCCTCTTTGAATTAACGAGTGTAGCGCATTGATTTAAATAATAATTGTTTTGATGTCGATTTTATGTTCTGATACTGAGATGTTGACCTAATTGATTAGAAATTTTGGTTTGAATCAATGATGAGACAATGTGTCATTAGGTTCATAAAACAACCATCAGGTCACAAATGTACTATATAAGGGTGAAAATTTATTTTCAATAGTCATTTTCACTTTCACTATTCACCTTGTTTACCTTGTGGAGAGAGAGAGAGAACTTAGCGACCATGGTGATTCTTGTGCATAATCATCATTTTGAGTGCATCTGACGACATCAAAGGCCTTCACATTATAGACCATCGGTGATTACCCCTATTTTGATCCTCGTGTTGTCAATTTGTCTGAATTTTCATGCATTTTTAAAGTTTAATCTGATGCTTTTCCTCATATTTTTGCATGTGCTTCCTAAAATTTAACATAGAATTGATATTTTTTCACATAGACCATGTTTTTGTTCACACATGCACCGTATTATTTCACATAGGATGTTTATTTTTTCACATATGACCATGATGAAGATATGGTACTTTGAATTTTTTTCACATATGCCCCAGTGATTTTCACATACAATAAAACTACACATAGACTGCATATGTTTTCGTATATAGTCAATAATATTTCGCATATAGTAAATATTTGCATATATTGAATGTTAGTTCACATATAAGAAATCAATTTTGCATATGTTTTTTCTGTGCATACATGCTGAAAAATTACGCATCTACATCATAAATTTGATTATTTTGCCTGTGTGATAGATGTAGTCAACATTTCTCGATGTGATTTTTTATTTTCTTGATGATAGATAAGATGATTTGACCTCAATATATAGAGAGTCAATGATTTTATTTTCTCTCCAAGATCGATATAAATCTCATTGAGTGGATAGGCTGTCTGATAGTTGATTTTGTATTGAAAGATGATCGATAGATGTTGACTTGACATTGTTTGTTTGATAGGTTGATGTACCTGTTCTAAAGATTTCAGGTCAGTGCCCAAACACATTTAGACTAAGAGAGATTTTTTCATATATCAATCGTGTAGTGGTATCTACCTATGGTTTATCCTCTTTACTCGATATGCCTCAGTATCAGGTAAATAGGGGATTATTGACAGCTTTAGTAGAGCGGTGGCATAGTGACCACAACACGTTCCACCTGTGGACTAATAAGATGAATGTGACACCAGAGTATGTATATTGTATCCTTAGGATTCCAATGACTGGGGATGTTGTATATTATGATGTGGAGGAGGTTGGTGGGACTGATTTACTAAGGAAATTATTTGGTGATCCATTGATGGGTGGATACACTATTGAGTGGGCATATTTAAGAGATGGAGGATACCCAATTATTCCAGTGATTTTGGCCAGTTTGATAGGAGTATTCATGTTAATAGATAGGAGAGGCCATGGCTTCTTCATGGGATGGGGTAGACTTCTAGAGAGCTTATTGACACAACCTCAATGATTGGCACGGGGATCATGTATACTAGCTCATGTGTATCACGAGCTTCACCAGGTAGTATATGATGGATTACTCACAAGTTGAAAGAGATTATATCAGTAAACAAAGAGTCACTTGCAGTTCTAGTGAACAAAGTGAAGGAAATCCTATAGGAGGTAGGACATTTACTTGTAAAAGTGTCCAAGTTTACATATTTTACAAAATATCTAGAGAAGAATAGAGATGAAGCTCAACAGAAGCTTAATGTTGTGGTTGAAAAGTTTGATCCCATAACAAGTTCAACTTCAGAATACAATGCTAAGGTCAAAATGATCACACATGTTGTGAAGTGGTTGCAAGCAAAGCAAGATAAAAGAATCATAACACTTATGGATTTGTATACCTATTAAGCTCCCACCATAGATCTTTTGCAAAAAAATGTGAGAGATGCAGAAACCACACTAAGTCTACCCGAGGTGAGTACTTTGAATAATATGGAGGGGTTAGTACATGGGTAGATTCTATCTATGGAGCACTTACCAAAGCCTTGGGAGAAGTCATCAGAGTTAGGAAAGACAAATTTCAAGGATGTCTTTAACATAATGTAATTCTGGTATGCACTTATGATCCTTTGTCATTGTTAACAAAAAGGGGGATATATATGTGTATGAATATGAGTAGAGAAAGAGAAAAGTATGTATAGAGTAAGGGGGAGTATGATTTGAATGATTTTAAGTGTGTAATGGTACAATGCAAGTCAATACTTACAGAGTTATGCATGGTATATTTTTGAGTTTATACAGAGTTTTTTCCATCAATGCCAAAGGGGGAGATTGTTGGCATTATCGTAGTTTTTGGAGGAGATCTAAAGATTAGTCATAAGAAGATACATAATTGGTTTTCATTGATGGAAACATGATTGGAGTGACCAGTAAGATCTGTACATGATCGGTAAAGGGAGAAACAATTAACTGTGTTGATCGGTGTACAAGAGGTGTATAGGAAGAACAACTTTAGTCAGTTAAATTGGTAGCGGTCGAGTTTCAAAGAAAATCAGATGATACGATCTTAGAAAAGACATTCATATAGTATGATCAATTCATGGTTTTGATCGCGATAGCTAATTCAATATTTTGAGTGAATTATGTTTTTGATGTCGAAGGCAATGTACCTATTGGGTCACCAATCATAATTTCATGATGAATTAGTTAAGGCGGTGGATCTGAGGTCGGCTATTATTTATGGAAATGTATATTATATTTGGGGACGATGTATTAGGTATGATTGACATTGATTTCGAGGAAGTTGGTAAATATTTTGTTTTGACTTTGATGAAAGGTTTTTAGGTCTTAAGCCACTTAAGAACACATTATATAAGGAGATCTAAATCATATGTTTTAGGGTTAATCATATTTTCAAGTGCAACGATTAGAGATTGAAGAAACAAAAATTAGTACAACATCATAAAGTAAAGGAGTGGAGAGGATCTGATAGGCAACCAATGTCATTCTACAAATCACTATTATTTTTGTTTCCTAACTATTTTAGTAGGTTAAATCCCTTAACAGGGTAGATCCTAACAGGTCTTTATTGTAAATCCTTTAACAGGGTACTATTTAATTGAAGTTTGAAATCCTCTAGTGAGGTAGACTCTAACAAGTCTTTTGGTACCTCTAACAAGGTACTAGTCACTTTTAACAGGGTGAACCCTAGAAAGGGTATTGTAGTTGTAACTACCCTAATTTCATCTACTATAACTATAGACCCTATTTTCCCTAAGTGTGATCATACCCCTAATTATGTCAAGACAATTACTCAATTATTGGCATAATTCTTTAAAATCAATTTAATCTCATAAAATCAAAGTGATATCATCACTAACTCACATTAATTACATTGGCCTATCAAAATAATTAAATACTTGGCTAAAGTAATTAATTTAAGGGAATTAAATGAATCTCCTAATTACAACTTCTCACTTGCACATGGAAATTCAATCCATTAGCCAATGAGAGTTAAATCACTTGGATCACCAAAGATTCAATCTCCACCTCTATTCACAAATCAATCTTAACCACTCATTCCTCAAATTCTTCTATAAAAGGAATGAATTATGAGCTCAATTAGCCCCCAATTATTATAATTTTCATCACAATCTTATGTTGCTCTAATTTTGTAGAAATCTAGATGCATTCTTAGTTCATCATTTATATAATTTCATAACATTCTTTTGGAGCACTAAAATGAACTTTGCATTGGCATTTAGTTTAAATTCTCTTTGAATCTTCCATTCTAAGCTTGTGTATGTCACTGATTTATGCATAATCTAAGTGCAATTATAGCATTTATAATACTCTTCTTAGATAGGAAGCAATATGTCAGTTTTAGTGGTTTCTATTTGCTTTTCCTCTAATCTTTCATGTTTTGATCACTAATCTAATGACATATTGAATTGTTGTTTTGCATCTTGCGGGTCCAATAAATACACACACATTTCTGGTGCCCACCATGGGGCAGATCCTTGGATTTCTCCTCATTTTTCACTCATTTGTAATCTCTATTTTCTGGTGCAGAGTCACATTTAGTGACCAAGGATCATGTTTTGTAGCAAAGGCTCGCATCTGGGAAAGAGCCTCACATCCAGGATTTCCTAAATCGCATCTTGTTAATCTTCCATCGCATCTAGTAAAGGATCATTTCTGGTAATTCATGAGTCACCTTTAGTTGCAAAGGCTTGCATCTGGGATCCTTAATCACATCCTGTATTTCTTTAATCGCATTTGGGAAAGGAAGTCGCATTTGGTTAGCTATTTTGCAATTTTTGAAATTTGATTACTAATCTGCTAACCTTGATTGTTTTTGGATATCAAACAGCCTAATGATTTATTGCATGATGTTGTCAAAGAATTTTTTATCAAAAAGATGGAGATAAACTACTAACTAGTGGTTTGCAGGTTGCCTAAAGTGATCAACCTAACTCTATTTGCAAATTTTCAAATCTTAACACATTTTCTTTCATTTGCTAAATTGATTAGAGGATTATGCTCTTTTCCTCCATGGAAAATCAGAAACTCAAAAATCAACTTAGAATTTGAATAGAATTTGGAGTAATTGAACATTCAAATTTTCTCAAAAGTGATTTTGTCAAAGTTCTTAAAATAGGAACCTAAATATCAGATTTAAACACATTTCTTGGTCCAACTAGAGGATTATGCTCTTTACCCAAGTTGGAAAATCAAAAAACTGTTATGGGGGATTAAGTCTTGAGTTATAAAATCTAAGGGAATGAACATTGCTTGATGTGCTTATAGGATAAAATGACATGGATAGGAGATTATGCTCTTCTTCTTATGAAGAATCAGAAATATAGACTCCTAAGTAGCCAATCCTCTTTCTCACTTTCAAAACATTAGAGGGCCTATTGGTTGAGGAAAAAATCTCCAAGGAATGACCCAAGTGAGGATAGGTGAACGACACCCCTTCCATCTCACTATAAACAAAATGCTTCCTTGAAGGTCAAAGCCTCGAAAGATGTAGCCAATTTTATCCTTGGAATTTAGACATAATTCCTTGGACATGCTTTAATGTGTGTGGATTGGATCCTCTTGAATCTCTCTTGCAAGAATACACATATTTGAGTACTTATAGGGCTATACACCTTAATTTTGACTTGTGCAATTCAATGAGAAACAATTGCGAATGGATGCCCACAAATAATCAACACTTGTAGTCAAAACAACTCGGTTTATCTCCGAAAGGGTCATAATCTATGTGCAAGGAAAATAGTAATTGCCCCAAGATACTTGTGTTTGGATTCAGATAATATGGCATCATGGTTGGAGCCATTGTGTGCTTGGTGATGGTCGTATTAAGATTAGCATGTGAGTGTGTACCTGACTTTACGAGAAAATATTTTCATTATATGCCTAGAATGTAGGGAATAAGGATGTGTTTGGTCACCTAAGGAACATTGCTTGATGTGTCTTAAATGCACTACAAAGATAAATTCCTCAAACAAGCAACATTTTCACACTCACTGACTTACATGATGTTCAAAAACTCTCTAGAAAGTCTCAGATAGACTCTGGTGTCAAACAAAATTTCACGTACTTCGAGACGACTGACAAAAACCTGTAAACCCATCAAAGGCTCGCATCTGGTTATTCTTGTCTTGAATTTGGTTGCATAAGCTTTCATTTAGGGAACTTTCTCGCATTTAGTGATTTATGTCTTGCATATGGTAAAGAGGCTCACATTTAGTTTGCAAAATCTTGCATTAAGTTAGCATCAGCTTGCATCAAGTAAATCAAAGCTCGCATTTAGGGAGTCGCATTTAGGATAGTGGGTACTTGCACACGTGTCATCCTCAGAAGCTCAATAGTTTTGGATACCCTATTGGCTCTTCATTATGGTCTTGTTTCTCTTACCGGTCCACTTTGTTATGCCCTGCATCCCCGTCCCTACATTTTGTGTGCAAAATGTTGGGTCCCCCTTTTTTGCTTTTGTTTGCTTTTGCTTGTGGTTTTGCCTTTGTCTTTGTTTCCCTTCTTGTTTTTCTTTCTCCGGGGTTTTCTTCCTCGGTGTTGCATCTTGTTTGTTTGCTTTCCATCTCCTGAACTCCGGTCCCGGAGGTTGCCTTTTGTTGGGAACCGAATTTCAGACTCTGGGATTCTTTGACGTGATGTTCTTAGGGATATCATCGTGAGGAATCCTCAAGCCCGGGGTCCGGATGTTATTTTGCCTGTCCAGAGATCGCCGGAAGGAGGAGGATTGCCTTTTACCACGGGTATAAATAAATGTCATCTATCATTTTCACGTTTATCGCGATTAAAACCTTCAAGCACTTAGAGCGAATTAAAGAGCAATTTCAGAGCGATTAACAAAGAATTTGCAGGAAGTTTATGATAATCAACGCTTAACGATCTTCAGTCATTCTCAGGCAAGTGCAAGTGCTTCGTGGTGGTGCTTCTAATTGATTGACAACCCGAGCTGTTGCAGAGCTCCCGCGGTAACCCTTTCTTTTCTCTGCCTTCTACATTCTCAGGTTGGTGTTCCTGTTTTCCCCTCTCTCTGGCTTTCTTTGGTTTTCATTTTACTTTCGTTGGCCTGGTTTTGTTTTGTTTCTCTGTCTTTTCTGATCTGTTGTCTTCTGGTTTCGCCGCCCGTTGGTGGGTCGGCTCTTCTAGAGGGTTTTCCGCCCTCTGCGCGGAGGTTGTTTCTGTAAATAGTGTAAAAAGCTGTAGATAGTTGTAGATAAGTTTCTGTCTCGTCTGGTTTTCCTGCGGGCATCGTCCCGCATTGTATATTTATGTATATATGTATATAGTTGTAAATACTCTATGTATATATCTCCTTGTTTTTGTGTGTATATCCCTCAGCTCTATATATATCCTTCTGGTGGCTTGGCTAGCTGGTCGAGTCACCCCCATTTCTAGTTTTCCACCTTCAAACTCGCTTCGAGGCAGAAAACCACCTGTTTGAAACTCGGCTCCCCACCGGTTTCAAACAGGTAGTTTTCTCTCTCCTCCATAAAAGTCTGTCAGAACCTCATTTACGTCCCATGCGCAAAATCAATTCCAGCCAAGTGGATTTCACTTTTCGCACATTCGGACAGTTGGCTCCGCCGCCATCGCCATCGCACCCATTTAATGCTAACCCACGTGGCGTCCAGGTGGGTTCGACAACTTGCCTTTTTATACATCTTTGCTAACGGTCATTTCTCCAGGCCTCGGGTCTCTTACCCCCATCCATCCTGTGTCTTCGCCAAAGTGTGATAAATACCCCGGGCCCAAATGTTTAATAAAATCTTTTGTTTATTATGTTTTTCTTTTCGGGCATCTTTGCATGATACTAACTTTTCAGGAAGGCAAACACCACGGTGGTAAAATTCCCCGGACCCCGAAATGATTACTTTGATAAACATGTTCTGACGGTCGCTTTGTCTCGCAGGTTCCCGGAGTTATCTTCCAAACATGTCTGAAGCATCTGCATCATCTCCTCCCGGAAGCCTGGAATTACCAACCGCAATAGAAACCAGGGCAGAAGCAAAGTCAAAGATGGAGAAAGCCCTGGAAAAACTTCCCCTCACCATGAAGTATGTACAGGATAATGGCATTGTGGGCTGAAAGATTGAGTCCAAGGTAAAACTGATGACCGACGCCAATCTCAGAACCTGGGTAGAAATGCAGGCCCTAGTGAAGGTAATGCACATCCAGTGACAGGCTGGAGACCAGCTCGCAATCAACATCGGGGGTTCTGGAATCCTTCGGGCAGCTTGCTTCCCATGCTCCATGCAATCTCTGAAGCTTATCTTAACACTGGCTGCCAAATACAACTCTTCTGTCTGGGCCGTTATGCTCGCAGCTGCAGAACCCACAGGATACCCCATTCCACTGGTGTCCCTCGACCCAGTCACATTCCAGGCAGGCCTGGGTATCCCACAATTTGATAGAGCCACGGTGGTTACAAGGAGTGACGCCTTGAAACAGTTTACACAACTGGAGGATGCCGCCTGGGTATACATGAATACCCATTGGCTCAAGGCCCTGAAGAGGGACCCAAAGAGAATGAAGATAGATATCCCCTGCTCTGAATTCAAGGAGAGAATCCAAATGGGGATAATAGCATTAGCCTGGGTATTTGGGCAACCTTCCGCCCAGGAGTTTGCCAAATGGATATACTATTTCCTCCTCAGCATCTCCACCAAGGGAGAATTCTTTGACTGGGCGATAATAATTTCCAATCATGTCGACTCCCAGTTCTAGCAGTTAAACCAGAAGAAGAAGTTCTACATGTCTTCTTATGTTTTCTGGGCCTTGGCCCAACAGAGGCCCCACTCCAACGGCCTACTTACAGATGGCTTTCTCGGGATTGGCCCAGGACAAAAAGCACTGTGGGACCATTTCCCACAGATTCAATGGGAGGCCAGCTTCCCCAGTTTCTACCGGGTAAACGATTCGTTCGTTTACTACCACCTGCTCACACCCGCCCAGGATGCTGGATACCGCCTATCTACTAAGGTGATGAAGTTAGTCAGTAGTTATGGACACTACTATATCCAGTTCCAGCAGCATACATACATTAGGGTCACCGGCTTCTCTGAGAAACCCTACTTGTTGCCCAAGCATTATGGGGACAAGATCGTGCTGTTGGAATACTGCTAGCAGATAATGGAGCTGCACGCCTTCTTGGCCCTCAAGAAGGTCCCCAACGTCCTATTCCCAATTACCTATGGGAACTACACATGCAGTCTGGCTGCCGTGAAGGAGGCAGACAATGAGCTGAAGAGTTATAACTTGCAAGAGTTTTATCTGGCGCGGAGAAATTTTGATCTGCATGGAAAAATTGTAACAGCACTGCCACGGGCTTCAGAGCCCCATCATATACACACGGAAGACTTCTGGGCTGATTGCCAGGATGACGTGGATGTGTGAAGCAGGCACTATGTCAGAATGACAGCTAGAATGATGCAAGAACTGAAGCTCCAGCGATTCCCAGCGGGCTTCTCAGACGTCGCCCTCACCATAGATCCCCAGTACAAAGAAAAGGGGATCGATAAAATGGCACTGCCGGCAATGGATTGGGCCGCCCAGGAGGGGCCCACGATTGAGAACTTCACTTGGGAGGTGGTCGAGCGAAGTCACACCTATTTCAAAAGGGTGTGCCCTAGGAGTATGCGTCAAGCTCCCCGACCGGTGCCAAAATTAGCACCACAGCCGGTACCAAGATTGACCCCTAGCTAGGGCCGGGACTCCTTCACAGGGCGCAGACAAAGGAAAGAGAATAGCTACAACCCCCTCCGCGTAAGAAGTCCCTATACAAGAACAAATCAAGCAATCTGTGGCAGCCTCCCAGCAGATGAGGGAACAGTTAATAACGAGGCTAGCCACTCCCCCGCTCATGGCCGGACCAATTCGTCCCCCTTCCTCCCCATCGTTGGCAGCCCTAATGATAAAGGCAACGGGAGTGGATCCCATGGAAGCGGTGGCAATAGCCGATGCGGAGCCACCTTTGGTTACCCGAAGGAAGAGGAAGCACATCAAGCAGGTCAAAGCAGAGCCAGTACCAGTGTCGGAGACATCCCTCCTCCGAGAAATAGAGATCCTTTCTTCCAGTTCCCCAGAACCGGAGAAAGAAGCAGAACCTGCAGAGGTCCCGGCCAGTCCCCCTCAAGAAGAAGAATTTGATGTATTTGTAGCCGATGAGTTTGGTAACTTACAGGGGGATGATACGCAAGCAGGGGTAGAAGTCCCAGGGAAAGAACAAGAGGCCGCAAAGCAAGAAGAGGTGGAACAAGAGCCTGCACAAGAACAGTAGGCAGGAGAAAAGGAGCCAGAGCCGGAGATTATCTCCGAGGATCAAGAGATGCAAGGTCCGGGAGTGGACCAACTAAAGCAAGGTGAACAAATGGCATCCGTTGGGGGAACCGGACCTTCAGGAATAACCGTAACCCCAGCCGCCATGTTTCAGGGGCCACTCTTGGGAGCAACCTTCGAGCAGGTTATCACAGCGGCCCAAACTCTGAATCTCAGCCCGATACCTCCCCTACTGCCAACAGAGGAGGAAATCCTGGCAGAAGAAGAACAAGAAGAAGAAGAGCAGCTTGAAGAAGAAATCCCTGAGGAAGCCTACCAGGGTCCAGATCCAGTGATTGACATACAGGACCAGGCTGAGGGGATGGAGGTTGAAAAGAATGTTGCTGCAGAAGAAGTTGAGGCCGGGGGAGGAACGGATGAGATCCACGTTGAAAATGAGCAACAGCCACCAGAGACTGGGAAAGAATCAGGAGAATAAATTCTGGCAGGAAGGCCACCTCTCCCACCTCAGTGGCCGGTAGAAAGAAAAAAGAGAAAAGCTCAGTCTGCTCTGGTAATTCCTCTCTCCCTGGCCAAAATGATGGCCCAAGTTCAGGCCCTGCCAAAGGTGAAGAAAGCTCGGACAGTTCATACTCTGCGAACTGGGTCAGGCGGAGAAACAGTTGCCATTGTGGAAACACCTCCCCTAGACACCAATGAGGCAACTGCAAATCTCGCAGATTATAATATTGCAGAGGTATCCCTAGGTAAAAGGGGAAAGCAAGGCGAGGTAGACTTGCTTAAGGAGGCAGCAAGGGCAATGGAGGCCCGATACAAAAAGGAGGCCCAGAGGCTCAAGGATGAAAAAGAAAAGAATGCAAATCTTATGGGATTGCTTACTGAGCTGGCCAGACCCATCAATGTCGCCCCTCCAGAGACCTCTACATCAGAGGAATTACCGCAGAGTGACATAGACTCCCTGTGAGTAATGAAAAAGAAGGCCTGAGCAGTAGACGAATGGGTCGCCCTACAGATAGGAAACACCCAGCGTTTCCTGGCGTCCACTCTCCCAGACTTATACACAGCCCGACAAGTTATTCATCAGGCAAAAACACTCATTGAGCAGTGGGAGAGTGACGCTGAAAATTACCAAGCATGGAAGGTGGAGCTCGAAGAGCTCCTCACCTTGGGAGAAGATATAATTTTTGAATCCAAAATTCTGGGTGAGGAATCATTTGATTTTGTGAGAACTTAGCACTCTAGACTTGACCTCACATTGGAGGTAACTAAGCAACTGGTAGAGTCCTTGCAAGAGAAGGTAAACACTGTAAAATATTCTTCTAATTTATACAAGTATTTTGTGATAAAGGCTTCCGGGACTGATCCCCTTAGTACAGATACATATACCCCTGAAGATTCAATTTTGGAGAGTTTTGATGAAATAATGAAATCTCGGTATCAATCCCCGGAGGGGATAGATGGGGCCCAGATGGCGAAACTAACCAAGATGATACTTAAGGGTCATAACGCTGCAAGAATGGCAAATGAATTTAAAAGAAATGTTCCGGACCTGGGAGAACAAGTTGAAGTGGCCAGGCACAGAAGGGCCAGCCTAAAAGAGATAGATGAGGATGGCATTTCTCGCCTCCTCCAGGCATTCAATGATAATAAGCAACCTTGAGCTTTCTCCGGGGGCCGGGGAGAACTCAAGTATTGAGCATTCTTTATTCTGAGTATTATTTATTCTTTTTGGGACAAAAGTTCCTGGATCCCGTAGTCTCGGATCCAAAAATTTTGTATTCCTTAAAGTGATTTGTGTCCCGGTCCCCAAGGCCGACCGGTCACTTTCAGAAGCGGTTAATAAAGGCTGTCAGAGGGTAGTTGGCCACATAGAGGGGCATCGGCTTGGCAGTTGGTCTTCTTACAGGGTGGTCTTCTTGAGGTTCCGCTCAGAGGTACATCTGGCGCATTGGAGACAGGGCACCGCATTTCCCATTTATGAGGCATGTAGCCTCGGTCCTCGAGGGACCTATTTGCTTCCTTTCTCCTTTCTGACTCTCTTCTTGAGACTGATTCTTCCAATGTATATTCTTATCTTATTCTTCTGACAGGACGGACCTATTCCGTCTCCAGGTCTTTTGTAGGTGGCACAGGTAGTACCGGCCCCCAAATATTGTATTTTATTAAGGCATGATGTAAATAGGGTTAGGGTTAGAAAAGAGTTGTATAAATAGGAAAATCAGCCCATTTCCAAGGGTCGGAAAAATTGATGATTTTGTTGTCCATGATAATAGCAAAGGAATTTCTCATTTTAGTTGCAGAGTTCAATGCTCCATTATTCTGTCCTTAATAGTTAGATGCTCCCCTGGAGCCGCCATTGTATCGCGCACCAGTGCCTGTTGGAAGGAACATTAATAAAGAAGGAAGAATTTGTGGCAATGATGTTGTTGGCATTCCTGCTTCTGAGTTAATGGTATTTCATGTTTTGATGTTCTTTATGTCTTCTACTCTGGTATGTTAAAGTAGATTAACGACCT